>JAXQQM020076128.1:0-131777 GCA_034641835.2 Pinus albicaulis
AATGAAGTACATGAATCTAAGAACTTCCTATCACCAAAGACTCATACTTACATCAAACATCCAACCAAGTGGATTTACATATAAGACTCAAGTACACATTTCAACTCAGCTACCCAACCAAGTGGGTTTACAAAAATTGACTCAGCTACCCAACCAAGTGGGTTTACAAATTTGACAAGTCCTTACATGACTGAATATTCCAATTTTACATCATGGGTCTCAACCAGACCTTTTCATCAAAATACAAAGATGACCATTTAAGACCAACACAAGAAAGTCCTCAAGAAAGAGAACAAATTTCAGAACCATCATAATGTCAACACTGCATTATACTCAGCAAAGCTAATGCTCCCCCTGAATCTGTGCAACAAGCAATCTTTTCAAATGACTAAGGCTCCCCCTTAGTTTGCACATCCTGAAAACTTCCACCAACAAATCATCAAGGCATCTTCATCAAAACATTAGAAACATAATTATGAGAACTGAAATACCACCAGAGATACCAAACAGCACAACAGCTATGCTGAAGAGAGCTGAACCAACCAAAAATTGTCAGCAACCAACCAGACGCGGTTTTCTGTGCAGGAACTCGCGTATATACGCGACTGTGTTTCAGGAAACCCGCGTATCCACTGCCATCTTCCAAAAATTATGCAGATTTGTTCTTTTGACTGGCAGAGAACACTCCTAGCTTCTGTCTTAGATATTCAAACGCTTCCCTGGGCAGAGGTTTGGTAAAGATATCAGCAACTTGTTCTTTGGAGGGAACATACTCCAACTTCACCTTTTGTTCAAGTACTTGTTCACGTAAGAAATGATACTTGATGGGAATGTGCTTGGTCTTCGAATGCATAACAAGATTCTTTGAGATACTGATGGCACTTGTATTATCACACATAATGGAGATAGGAGTTGCACATTTGATTTGAAAATCTTGCAAGGTTTGCATCATCCATAGGAGTTGAGTGCAACAAGATGCGGTAGCTACATACTCTGCTTCAGCTGTTGATAAGGCAATAGAATTTTGCTTCTTGCTGAACCAAGATACTAACCGGGGTCCCATATAGAATGCACCACCACTAGTGCTTTTTCGGTCATCAACACTTCCAGCCCAATCTGCATCAGTGTAAGCATGAAGAGTAAGATCAACATTCTTTGGATACCATAGACCATAGTCTTGAGTTCCTTGTTGATATTTGAAAATTCTTTTCACAGCCTGAAGGTGAGACTCTTTTGGATTGGCTTGGAATCGTCCAACAATCCCAACTGCATGCATAATGTCTGGTCTAGTCCCAGTGAGATAAAGTAGACTTCCTATCATTGATCTGTATTCTGGTTGATTCACTGTGGGAGAATCATCATTAGAACTGAGACTGCATCCGGTTATCATTGGAGTACTTACAGGTTTGCATTCTTCCATGCCATACTTCTTCAGAATTTGCTTAAGATATTTTGTTTGTGATAGAAATATACCATCTGTAGATTGATGCACTTGTAAGCCAAGAAAGAAAGTTAGTTCCCCAAGTAAAGACATTTCAAATTCTTGCTGCATAACAGAAGCAAATTTCTGACTCATAGATTCTTCGTTACTCCCAAAAATGATATCATCAACATATACAACCACAATCAATAGTTTATCATTTTCAACTTTTGTGTATAAGTTGCTATCAGCAGACCCTTTTGAAAATCCTTGTTGATGAATATATTTGTCAAGACGATAATACCAAGCCCTTGGAGCTTGTTTGAGACCATATAGAGCCTTTTTAAGTCTACAAACAAGATTTGCATCATTTCCCAAAATGAATCCTTCTGGTTGTTCTATATATACTTCTTCTTCTAGATCACCATTAAGAAAAGTAGATTTGACATCCATTTGATAAACTTTGATTTGTTGATAACTTGAAAAAGCAAGGAACATTCTGATGGCTTCAAGTCTAGCTACGGGAGCAAAAGTTTCTTCAAAGTCTATACCTTCTTGTTGAGTATACCCTTTGCAAACCAGTCTAGCTTTGTTTCTTACAACATCCCCATTCTCATTTAACTTGTTCTTGAAAATTCATTTAGTTCCAATGACATTTTTATCATGAGGTCTTGGAACCAAATCCCAAGTGTCGTTCTTCTCAATTTGAACAAGTTCTTCATCCATGGCTTGCCTCCAACATTCATATTTGCTAGCTTCATTGACATTGTGTGGTTCAATTGTGGATAGAAGTGCCAAATGATTAGAAGATCCCATAAGAGTTCTCCTTGTTCGTACACCAGATTCCTTGTCACCCAAAATTTGAGATTCAGGATGATTCTTTTGAACATATCTGGATGGAGCTTTTTCAGACAGATCATCTTTAGGTTCTTCATTGGATCCACTGTCTACATCATTGCTATCTGATGTAGAAGGCCATATGTCACTATCATCTTCATTTGCTGTTTGTTTTTCTTCTTTAGGAGCTGCAGGAGACTCATCAATAACAACATCAATACATTCAACAACCTTTCGAAGCCTTTTATTGTAACATGTGAAAGATTTGCTTGATGATGAGTAACCAAGAAATATCCCTTCATCTGATCTAGGTTCAAACTTGCCAAGCTTTTCATCATTATTTTTGATAAAGAATTTACTTCCAAAAACCTTAAAATGCTTCACAGTGGGAGAATTACCATACCAGAGTTCATATGGAGTTTTGTCACTATTTACCCGAACATGAGCTTTATTGAGAATGTTAACTGCCGTATGAGCTGCTTCACTCTAGAACATGTCAGGAACATCATAATCAGCAAGCATAGCTCTAGCCATTTGAACAATTGTTCTATTCATTCTTTCTGCTACACCATTTTGTTGAGGAGTGCCTGCTACAGAGAACTGTCGTTTAATGCCATGTTGTTCACAAAATTCAAAGAATTCATTTGATGAATATTCTCCTCCTCGATTAGATCTAAGGCACTTGATTTTTAGATCTGATTCATTTTCCGCCAAAGCTTTGAAGCTCTGAAATTTTTCAAGTGCTTGATCTTTGTGTTTAATGAACCCGATCCAACACATTCTAGAGTAGTCATCAATAAATAAGATATAGTAATCTTCCCCACGTAATGACTTTTTCCTCATAGGTCCACAGATATCAGTATGAATGAGTTCAAGAGGCTTACTTGATGATCCTTCTTTGGCATTAAATCGTACTCTGGTCTGCTTACCAAATTGACAAGATTTGCATATGGTAATTTCTGGAAGATTGACCTTGGGAAGATCACGAACAGCTTGAAGTCTGCTTGCTTTGTTGATTTGAGAGAAACTCAGATGCCCCAGCCTTCTATGCCATAGCCAATTTTCTGAAGACTTGCTCAAGTAACATTGATCTATGCCGTTTAGTACATATAGGTTGCTTGGATTTCTTTTTCCTTTTATAATGATTTTACCTGTATCAAGATCACGAACCACACATTCTTTTGAACTAAAGACCACTTCTGTTCCTTGATCACACATTTGACTTACACTTAACAGGTTGTGCCTTAATCCATCCACATACATGACATCATTAGCCTTCACCTTTTCTTTTAGAAATACTGACCCTTTTCCTTTAATTACAGCAGGAGTATCATTTCCAAATGTAACTTTCTTTTCCTTTTCTAGAGCATTATAAGTGTGAAGTTTGCTTTTGTCACCTGTCATGTGTCTTGAGCACCCACTATCGATGTACCATTGATTTTCTTCACCTTCTGCAAATAATGCTATCCCACAATTTTCAACCGGTGGTTCTTTCTTCTTCCACACTTTAGAGCTTGAGGGAACATGTTCTTTAGGCTGGATCTTGTTCCTGCATTCAGATTCTTCATGGCCAAAGTTATTGCAATAAGTACATTCAACTTCACTTTGAAGAGGAGAAAATTTTTTATAGGTATTCTTCTTTGGTTCAGTATCCAACCTTTTCTTTCTAGCTTCTCTTGTCATGATGGTTTTATATGCCACACATTGAATAGCTTTATGACCAAAATTGTGACAAGTGAAACATTGCCCATTGAAGTAGAAATTTCTGCGATCATGGAATCTTCTATTTGAGTTTACATGTTGGTTGTAGTGTCTTTGAAAGCTATCCCTATTAGTGTTCCTTGAATTGAGATGGTCCTGCTTTCCCTGTAGAGATCCTCTATTCCCTTGCTGAGTGGCTGAATGTAGTAAACCACCTGTAACTGCTTTTAGATAGTTTGGTGCTGAAGTTTGAGAAGATTCTCCGGTATATCCCAGACCTGTCTTTATAAGAGGAGAACGTTGCACCTTGATAATCTCATCTAAGGTTTCAGATCCTTTAGCAAATCTAAGATTCAAGGTCTTTGCTTTCTCTACTTCTTTTCTTTGAATTACCACTTCACATTCTAGCTTTTCAATATGTTTCTTTGCTTCTTCAAGCTGCTTTTCAACAGTCTCTCTGATCACCTTTTGTTCTTCTAATAGAATTTTGCAATCTTCTAAGCGAAGTTTGAGTTGATTATTTTCTTCAAGAAAATCATTTTCCTCTAGAGCATCCATAAACATATCCTTTTCTTCCTTTTTTTCAAAGGCCATGAGAAGTCTAAGATCTTCTTCACAATCTTCCTCACTATTAGATGACCCATCACTATCTTCATTAGTATAGTAACTTTTCTTAGAGCTAGATCTGTTCTTATTCCTTCTTACAACTTCTTTTCCTTTATAAGGACATTTTTCAGCATAATGACCAACTTTTCCACACTCAAAACATTTGAAGGGAAGCTTACCTTTGAATCTTCCAGTTCCTAGTTGGAGTTTTCTTACGAAATTTGCTTCTTCTTCATCGGAAATATAGTTGGATTCTTTGACAACTTCCTTTTCCTTTCCTTTTGTAGAAGCCTTAAACGCATCTTCTCTTACTTGAGAAGGTCCTCCTTGTCTCATTTCAAAAGCAGTCAGAGTCCCATGTAATTGAACAATAGTAAGAGTTTGCAGATCTTGCCTTTCTTCAATAGCGGAGACTTTAGAGTCAAATTTTGGAGTCAAGGATCTTAAGACTTTTTCAACCAGAGTAGTATCAGTTTTGGTTTCACCCAAGTTTCTCATTCGATTGACAACATCATCTAGACGAAGGAAGAAACTGGCAACACTTTCATCACTATGCATCTTCAAATTTTCATATTCAATTCTAAGAGTTTGGAGTTTTTCATTTTTTACCTTTGTATCTCCTTCATAGCTCAGAATGATTTTGTCCCATATATCTTTTGCTGAATGTAGCTACATCACTTTAGCAAATTCTGATTCAGACATGCTTCCCAGCAAAACATTTACTGCTTTGGCATTGGTTTCATACTTCTTTCTTTCTGCTGCATCAGTAGGAATACTTGCCGGGTATTGATAACCTTCTTCCACGATTGCCCATACATCTACACCAAGACTTTGCAGATATGCTTTTGTACGTACCTTCCAGAATATCAGATTGCTTCCATTGAATATAGGTGGCTTTATAGACATTATTCCTTCTTGACTTCCCATTGCGACGGATCTCCTTTAAGCGATCAAGCTTCTCCACAAGGACCTGCTCTGATGCTTCCATTGAATAGAGGTGGCTTTATAGACATCACTCCTTCTATTCAATTTCAATAAAACTACTTACGACAGATTATTCAAACTTTTTACTTTTTCATTCCTTAAAACCCATACGCTACTTTACTTCAGTAAACTAGCGTATATACGCGGATCCCGTTTAGATATGTCATTAAATATTCACTTAAACCATTCCATCATTTATTCATCAGATATTCAATAAGCAGTAAACAGGTGCAGTAAGAACAGAATAAACCATCACACAAAGCATCACACATGAACACCAGGATTTTTAGGTGGAAACCCAAATCGGGAGAAAACCACCGCTGCAGTTGCTCAACCTTCAATATTTTATTATAGAGAAAACATCTTACAACATATGTGCTGGCGCAGACTTGACCAGCACGCAGGCACCCACCTGCGCTCGTTTACCAGCCTCTCCTGGAAGGGAGCTCCAACCCCCTGACTCGTTTACCAGCCTCTCCTGGAAGGGAGCTACGACCCCCCGATCTCGTTTACCAACCTCTCCTGGAAGGGAGCTACAACCCCCTGACTGAAGGCTACAACCCTCAGCACCACCTTGGACCACGTTTCATCAATTTTCACACTGGATCCAACCACTTCAATAGAACACAACTTGCAGGCCATAATTCATCATATTTCCAGACCGAACCCTTTCCATACTTTTAAGCACAAACATACATCATCAACAAATACATATCAACACAGATCAGATAGCAGAAACACAGCAGAACAGATCAGATATTTCATACCCCTTGCTTCAGCAAACCCTAGTTTGCATACGCGCTTTTACTTCACCGATGTCGCGTATATACGCGCTTCCGTCCACACAAACCAGCGTATACCTCAGTGTATATTTTATTGCGCATACGCGCTTTCTCTTCGCTGAAGCCGCGTATATACGCGCTTCCTCCGCGGCGAAGTAGCGTATATATCTTCAATCATTACAGAGCAGCATACTTCATCAGATCAGATATTCAGTTCAGATCTACCCTTTTGCTTCAGACAGATGTTCGCCTAGATGCTCGCCTCATCACAGATCTAAGTCTTCCATAATCAGATCTAACAAATACAAGAGAAATTCAGATCTAGATCCCCTTCTTCATCATTGGTGCATCATACAATCAGATTTATCATTCAAGTGTAACCCTTTCCATTCAGATATACTTCAGAGAGAAGTATTCATTCAAGCTCAGACATCTTGCACCCACACTCATAATTTGCACAATGAATTTCTTCTCCTTATATAGGTTTACCCTTTTTCAATACCATGAGCCCCTTTTTCAATACCATGAGCCAAAACAATACCATGAGCCCAAAACTACATTACTTCCGATGGTATTCCTGGACGGGGTCAATTAGGCGGATCATTACCCAATACAATGGGTCAATACCATGGTGGTTACCCTTGGTTTTTCACTTTTTGAGCGCTTTAGCCCATACGCGACTTGGCACGTTCTTTTCCGCGTGCATACGCGACTTCCCCTAGGCCAATCCGCGTATACCAAGAGACATACTCTTTTTCATCATATTTTGAGTACATTCTGAAATCCTTTCTTCATAGCCTTCTGTACACACTGTAGAAACATCATATTTTCTTCATCAGGAACACATTCTCTTAAGCACAACTTCATCAAGTAAGTTTTCATCATCTTCATCAAGTGGGTTGCCTTTCAAGGACAACACTCAACAACATATCACATCATATTTACATCATTTACCAAGTCCATCAAGTCAAGCATAACTTCATCAGGTGGATTGCCATCAAGGACAACACATGTCAACAGTCACATGTCTTCATCTTCATTCAGTGGGTTGCCATCAAGGACAACACTCTGCATCATATTTCCAACAATCTACCCCTTTGGACTTGATGGCAACCACAATGGTGTTTGGTTACCATAGCAGATAGATACCATGTCACTCTCCCAAATATGTCACATCATTATCTTCTCTTTATTCAAACACCATGTCACTCTCCCCCTTTGACATCAAGGGCAAAGGGCGGATCAAAAACCAACATTCTCCCCTTTTCTCCTCATGTGGAAGAAACATTCTGCAGATCTGATATGT
The DNA here is from genome assembly GCA_034641835.2 of Pinus albicaulis. Taxonomy (NCBI): domain Eukaryota; kingdom Viridiplantae; phylum Streptophyta; class Pinopsida; order Pinales; family Pinaceae; genus Pinus; species Pinus albicaulis. The sequence continues at coordinate 7,637 of JAXQQM020076128.1, forward strand.
GCTGAAGTGGCCAAGCTCCCCCTGAGTTCATGCTGAATCTTCAAACATATTTTTCAATAAAGTACATGACTCAAAGACTTTCCTATCACCAATGACTCATACTTACAACAAATATCCAACCAAGTGGATTTACATATGAGACTCAAGTACCCAACCAAGAAGGTTTACACTTTTGACTCAGCTACCCAACCAAGTGGGTTTACAAATTTGACAAGTCCTTACATGACTGAATATTACAATTTTACATCATGGGTCTTAACAAGACCTTTTCATCAAAATACAAATATGACTTTAAGACCAACACCGGAAAGACCTCAAGAGAGATTATGTATCAGAACCACCATAATGCCAGCAATGCATTATACTCAGCAAAACTAATGCTCCCCCTGAATCTGTGCAACCAAGCAATCTTTCCAAAAGACTAAGGCTCCCCCTTAGTTTGTGCATCCTGAAAACTTCCACCAACAAATCATCAAGGCATCTTCATCAAAACATTAGAAACAGAATTATGAGAACTGGAACACCACCAGAGATACCAAACAGTATGAGAGATACCAAACATCATTGCAGCTGTGCTGAAGAGAGCTGGACCAACCAAAAATTGTCAGCAACCAACCATACGCGGTTTTCTGTGCAGGAACTCGCGTATATACGCGACTGTGTTTCAGGAAACCAACGTATCCCAAGACATCTTCTAAATTTCAACCAGATCTGATTCTTTGTAAGGCAAAGACAGTGTTCAGCTTCTTTCTGAGACATTTGAGTGCTTCCCTGGACTACAGATAGATAGAACGTTGTAGTTGTGTCTTCAAGCATCATCCAACGGTTGTGGCATCAATACAATAGTAACCAAGCCTTTAGATTCTTTGCAGCATCAATACATTCTTTCCAAAAGAGATTATCATACCAGAACAACATCTTCAGATATGTGTCAAGCAATCATCCATGTGGTCCAAAATCACCATGATCTTCAAGATGTAACATGAAGTAACATATGTAAGCAAAATATCTCAACCATAGCAACCAAACTCTATATGATCTGAAACAAACGATATCCAACTCATCCACACAAAGATACTTATCAGCAACCAGGGCTCAAAATCTCATCATAATAATCCATGTACCAAATCATCATCATTTGAGCAAGAGTATCACCAAGACCAAAGAATAAGCAGTCATATTTCCAACAATGCAACCATTAGAATTCAACCTGCTACTCCCCCTAAACCAGTGCTTCTTCCTTAACTTGTGCAATCTGAGACCTCTATGATCGCATTCAATTTCAATAAAACTACTTACGACACGAAGGCTGCGCGAAAACCATCTGTTGTTTTCCGAAAATTCCTTCACTATTGACTGTGATGCTACTCAAGGTTCTGCTGTGCCGTTGACTCCTAATTCCACATCTAATTTCTTTCGTTACACATCCTCCGTATACTTGTTCAAACAAGTCATCAATTCAATTTCACTGCACTATGACTTCTCCTTTACTCCATCATTCTCCATTACAGTAAAAACCCCAAATGGGTAGCCGCAACCCACTGATACATTAAACCCTGTGTGACATCTCTGCAGATCTCACTTCACTACAATAATCCCATAGCTCAAAAATGACGGAAATTATTCTTCCATTTTTGTCTAATTTTCTTGTAGGCTTACAAAACAAAACCCTAACTATTCAAAAAAAACTTCTTCCTCTCTAAACCCTCCTCTTGTAGCCTCTACCACTTTACTTTCTTTCTCTGCAACAAGTCCATCTGAATCTAATCTGCTCCCTTGTCTTGGTGCTTCTCCTTTGTGCTCCTTTGCCATCAATGACAATATTTCCAACACATAAACGACAAAAAAGGTCTTGTTGCTACAATTTTGGTGCCATGAATGGTTCTCAAAACCGAGGTCGTATGCAAAAGTTATTGAGGTTTGAAAATGCCTAGTAAACTCCAAAAATGAGTTGACCAAGTTTGACTTTGTTAAATTTGGAAAAATTTAAAAAAGAATATTCCCTAGAATATTCCATTCGGACGTATCATAAGTTGACAGTGGCAGATTTTTATTTTATGAAGGGTTGATTTTTATTTTTTATGGCCAATTAATGGGTGCCACGTGGCCCCAGGTCGATGGAAATTTCAGTGGGTAAAATTTTTATGACTCTACAGGAATTGAACCGGGCCTCCTGCCCACAAACGCACCGACCTGACCAGTTGGCCTACCTATTGTTTCTTAAGTGTTTATGAAACCCAGTTCTATTTGTGGTTGAAAATTTTTTTGAGCAGAAAAAGGTGGAGGGCTAGCCCCGTTGGTTCAAGACCAAGTGCTGAGACCAAGGTCCAAAGGCCTTAACGTCAATTCGGCCGGCGGTTAGAGAGGTGGGTCATATGACTGCCCTGAACCGAACATTTAATGTCACTGTTAACGGTCTACCATTTTGGATCGTGTTCCACTATTTCAGGATTTATCCCCATTTTAGTGCCCTTAACTAGAGTTCCTCCAGTTTTGAAGGAGTTTTTCAACGGATATTAGGCAAAAAAAAAATTTTGCCATAACTCTCTCATTATTGAACCTATTTGAATGAAAACATAGTCAATTTCGACTATCTCAAACCTTTTTCACTCATTGGAGTATGTTTCAAATCCATGAGAGAGCTTCTAAGAAAGTTTTTTGTTCAATGAAGTTCAAGGGGCCACTAGGGCCACCAGGAGGCAAAACCAGTTTGAGGCCTAGCCAGGGGAGCTAGAGGCCTTATCCAAAGATACAATAGTCAAAATTGGATATTTTAGATGTTCTGAATATTATTTGATGGTTTGTAGAGCCTATAGAGAACTTTTGAAGGTCGAAAAGCTTCAGTAAATTTCCAGGAGCCATCAGTGCCAACTTTTTCCAGCAGTAGTGTAGGGCCTAACCAGAGCAGCTAGAGACCATATGCAGTGAAAAAGTAGTCATTATTGACTATAAATAGAATTATTAATCTAATGGCAAAGGTTTCAGAAAGTGTTGAGGACTTATAGAGGTCTAAAACCCAGCAGAGAAGTTTTCAGTGACCCCAGTGCTAGGGGGTGTCGACAGGTTTTCGAGGCGAAACCGAAGCAGCCGGAGGCCATTTTTGATGAATGAGTAGTCTATATTGACTATTTCAGACATTTTGGAACCAATTAAAATTATTTCAGAACATTTTGATAACGTCTAGTGCTCGAGAAGCTGATGTGAAGTTTTGGGCAGCCCAGGGAAAACCATGGAGGATAGCCTAGTTTGGGGATGCAGTGCTCGATTTCAGCAATTTATCAGTTGATATTTGGTGTCTGATGTGTGATGGATACATAAGGAGTGGTTTCACTGACAGAAACATAATTATGATGGAGTTTGTGCCATTTAGAGGCTCAGAGTAGCTCAGAGCACCAACAGAAGGAATCGTGTCAATGGGAGCCTAAAGTTGTTTACAGAGTTTGGACAGCCATGAGAGGGATATTAGATGGTATTCTCAGCCCTTTGGATCATTTTAGTATTCATTGGAGTTAATTTTGGAACTTGTAAAAGAAACCTTACCATAATCCCAAAGAGCCGAGTCAAAATGACAAAGCTCGAAGGAGACGTAGCCCACGAGATTCGGGTGAACTCCTAGATTAATTTTGCTGTTGTGTTTAAATGTTTTATTGCTGCATTATGTTGCTATTATACATGTTAAATTTCAACAAGAAAAAATGAACTTAATACACATAAAGAGATAAAAAAATCATACACCACTTTCAAGCATAAATTCCGCAAATTTTCAAGTACAAGCTAGATCATTTAATTGTTAAACTGAGTGGGAGGTTCTTGAAATACATAACAAGTTATCCATACCATTTTCAGATAAAATCATAAGTTTTAGAGCGAGATATATGTATATATCTTATGGAAATTCCACTAATAAATTCACACTGTATCCTCATGCAAAAACTATAACTAAAATAGAAAGTGAAGTATGGATGGATGATGATGAAGACTTTGATAAAATACAATGATTTTATACTTTTGCACAATTATACGAAGGAAATAAATTAATCAATTTAATGAATAACAATTATTCTTCTTCTTATTGTGAATAAAATAAAAGTTTCTAGGAACAATGTAACATTGAAAATTTATCATCACATCAAATTACTTTACATTCTATGGAAAAAATTGGCAATTCTCAAGTAGAAGTGTTTTCAGGTAAAACATTAAATATTAACAATAATCTGGAGGAATTTTAAATGAGAAAATTAATAATGATGCTACAAATAACAAGAGAAGTTTCATTCTTAATAATTCAATGAAATTATTGGAACCTGACGCAAAACCAAAACTCATTTTGAAATAATGATTATCACTTATGTACAGTATGGTGCCTCCTCTAATCTTATTTGTGTTTTCAACATCATCGAAGTACGCCCAGGGATTTGAGTGGTCAATGTCCTCATTTGTAATTACTTGAGTTGAACTAGAGGTTGGATCATCAGGTATGAGCTCATATATAGCGAGTAAACTGGCATCAATTTTTTTATGGAATGAACACCTACTCCTTGAAAATATTTTTGTTCCTCCCTATCCATGCTTCCCAACAAATAAGACTCGGCGAATTCCATATATTTTTAGGTTTGGGTTCCTAGCACCATTCCTACCATGTAGCCTTAATCGATCCTCCTTACCATCTGTATCTGTTAAAATTTGAAACTAGGGACAAACTCCACCTTGGATTGCTCATATGATGGAGATGATATTTTTGTTGGATTCCTCTTTCCGAGAGGTTCAATATTGATCTAAACATAATCTTGTTTGGATGAGAAGAAGTGAGATTTTGAATTTATTATCTCGTACAATTGCAAATTTTCAAGGCCAACCATAAGTCTAAAGTAGTCTCGTAAGCCCCAATGATGTTTCTCCACCCTCAACACATGGTATAGATAAGAGAGACATATTCCTCATTTTGGACATCATCATCTAAAAACATATCTCTCTCTCTCCTCTCCTCATTGGTTCATACATCACTTGGAGCTTCTCTCTCTTCTTGACACGTGTGGCAAAGTGATTGGGCAAGTTTGGAATTTTCGGATATGTTTTAGGGTTGTTTCGTAGAGCGTTGACCAACGTTGACTTTGGGTCAAACACACTCCCTTTGCTATGTTTTTTAGGCAAGAATTTTGATCTCCCTAGGCCACATTATTTGGCATAAAAATCAAGGATTTATGAGCACATTGACCAGCATTGACCGCAATGTTGACTTAGTTTTTCAAATCTATTTTGGGCTTATTTGGACTACTGTTGGAGGCCACATTGACTAGGTTTGACCAAGATGATTTAGAGGCGTCTTCTTTCTATTTTGACCAACATTGACCTTTTGGTTAGGGATTCCTATGGACTGTTGTTTGACTGAAGTATTGGGAAATTATATTTTATATATAGTACTCTCTCTCTGTTGAAATTTTGAAGAATAATAAGAAGATTTGATCAAAGGTTTTTCCCTGCATTAGGGTTTTTCCCTGGCATCTACTAAATATTGTGTCCTCTTCTCTTGGCTTGTCTTCTACTTATTGTTTATGTTCTATCAACTTTTATTGTCTATGTTAATGTGATTGCTAATATCTAAATTGATATTGGGCTAATAGGAAAATATTGAATTAATTTTCTCTAAAGCATATAACATACCATTGTTATCTAAAATTAACAGTATCTGATTCCAGGTGATTGAGAAACTAAACTCCAAATATGTTCTGCTACCAGGAAGGAAATGAAAATATGTACTACTATCTCTTTGGATTTTTGACATAAGGCACACCATGGAGGTCCCTGAAGGGCTATTTTCTTTAAATTTTCTGTTGTAGGAACCTTAGTTGTAAGAATACACTAGAACAATAGTCTGGCTTTTGGAGGGGTTTTTAATTTCTAGATATTGTTGCACCACCAACACTTTATATTTGACTAACTATATTTATATACAGTGATATTTCCGTCTTTGTGATTGTATACAATTCTTTGGGAATGAATCCATATCAATTCATCATCATTTTTTGTGAGCCCAACATGTGAATTCGATAATGCATTAATATATTCCTGCCAATTATGTTTCCATTAATATGGTATGTTTAGAGCATGTGTTTTCATCCATCCCTGCCCCCATATGGATGAAACTTCCAAATTTGATATTTTATTAAGTGTTTTTATCCCTTGGATATTTAGGAAATTAATGAGCTCGGGAGGGAGAACATACATTTCACCACTACTAGACCAAGGATCAATACCAACCATGGCTTGTTCCCCAAATACGATTCTCCATGCCAATCCAAAATCAATAATATTGAATGACACCATAACCACTTTCCATATGTTGTAGATATTTGATTTATAATTTTTATTGAGGTGAATCCAATCAATAAGAGGCAGGGGGGAAATGTACTTGCTTATTGTGATCTTTGTCCATAGACTATTTTTCGTTATTGTCCTCCATCCCACCTTCACAGCCAAGGCCTTAGAGAAAGTATACAGATCCTTTATTCCCCATCCACCCCCTCCATTTTGGAATAACAATTTTCTCCCATTTTATCCAAGAAATCACCGTTCCTTCCTTTTTCTTGCACCATAGATAAGCACAACATTTCTTCTGGATTATTTTAAGAATTACTTTCGGAATCCATGCAAGAGCCAACAAGAATACCAGGATAACTTCCAAAACAGATTTGATCAGTACCAGTCTTCCAGCCTGATAACCATCTATGACACCATAAGTTAAGAATTTTTCTATCTTTGCTATCAATCACATCCAATCTGACTTCTTGTAATCATTGGGCTTCACCCTGAAACCCAAGTATTTTATACCATCCTCCATGTTGACCAGTTGGAAAGGGAATTTTTCCTTGATGAAAGGGATTTCATCTCTGGTACATCCTACAAATGTAATGGTTGATTTATGTGGGTTTATATCCATGTCAGTGGATTTTTTAAATGTCTAAATGATTTTATATAAAGTATTGGTATCATTTCTTGACCCATCCAAAAATATCAGGACATAATCTACAAATATAAGATGTGTTAATGATAGATTCCATATAATACATGTTCCTTTGATAACACCTCTAGCTTTTGTGTTTGATATAATTCTGTTGAGACCCTCCATCACAAGTAAAAATAGAAATGGAGAGAGAGGACATCCTTGTCTCTGTCCTCTTTCAACATGGTAAAACTCAGAGGAAAAACCATTCACTAATACAAAAAAAAAAAATTGAGATACAACAAATGACCCAATTGATGAAGTTGAAATTAAAACCCAGATGTGTGAGTAACATCCTGATAGAAAACCAACTCACTTTTTTGAATGCTTTGGCTGGGTAAATATATACTATCATTCCCTTCAGCTTCATGTTCTTCAAACTATGCATTTCCTCATATGTAACTCCAATAGCTTCATGAATATGACAGTTTTCCAAGAACGAAAACTGCTCTTTGGAGATATGGTTAGAGAGAATTGGTCTCAGTCTCTTATCGATTATTTTAGCAATGATCTTATAAAGGATGATGCATAGTGAGATAGGCCTAAAATTGTCAAAAATCTAAGGATTGTTTATTGTTGGGCCGTTAATATGCCATTATTATTATCACTTGTGAACGCTTATTCCACCCATTTCTAATATTCTTCATCACGTCATTTATTATAATTTATTATTTAAATCCATTTTATAATGATTTATGCTTCTATGAATGAATGTTATTTATTCCCCTTTATTTCTAATAAATTGATGATTATGAATTATTTTATCAATGATAGTTTTAATAAGTTGGTTATAACATTATTCACCATTTTTAGCCTCCAAGATAATTTCCAGATTGAAGATTTGATCATTAAAAGTGCCAACTCAGAAATGCGCTGGAATAAGGAGTGACAGTTTTGCGGTTGAGATTCTGAGCAAATGAAGATGAATCTGGAAAATCCGGAACATGGGTTTTGTTCAGAACGGACCCAATTAACTTTTCCAAAGAACGGTTTGCCCAAATTCGGCTTGTACTGAGAGAAACGCAGGGTTCTTTGAGCACGATTTTCTCAGATCTGTGGTTGCGGCCGTCCTCCAAATCTCAGCTACAAAGCCAAATTTGACTTGCTGTTGTTGAAAGATGGATGTAAATCTATTTTATTGTTGATCAATTGGTTGGAAGAAATTCAATATTATTATTAGAGATCCTATTTGCTATTTAATTTCTCCACCTTCTGATTATAAAAGGAGAAGCATGTATTGTGTATGGGGGGGATGGAGAGACTTTTCTTATTGTAATTTGCAGAATTGTGCATCGGCTCTTGTTAAGAGAGTGTGAGCTGTTTGTAAACATTATTAATGCCTGATTAATAAAGGAGTTCACTGTTTTTCCATTTCTCAAGCGCTGGAGTAAAGCACAGCAACGCTTCACCGGTGGTTGAGGGCCCGACCCTGGTGGAGCGATCTGCTGTTTGTATTTCTATTGGTTTGTTTCTGTTGTGTGAAGTTCGTTTATTTATTGAGTTATTGCTAATTGGATCAAATACATAGTCATTGTTATTCCATTCTTTACAAGAAGCATGATTCATGATTCAATTGTTATAAAATGTTGTTTTTCTGTATCTAATTCCAGTTGTTATTCCTTTTGTTTATGAATTACGATAGTTGATTGTTGCGTGGCTGTCGACAGGATTAAAGAGTAGAAATCTAGTTTGCTTGGTTATGAATTGAATTCACTGTTTATTTTACGCTGCTATTCAATTCATGTTCATTGCTTTTAGATTGATGTTCCTTTCCAGTTTGCGTTTTAGATTTCATTTCCTTTGAGTTGTTTTCACCTGCTTTGAGATCTCTAAACCGTAGAGGGCAGAGCTAATCATTCCAGGTCCCCAGATTTGGTCATCTCACATCGATTTCTAGGGGAAAGAGTTATTACTCCTGCATCCCTAATCGATGTCTAGCAAGGTTGCTGTAGTGTAGTCTTTACATTTCTGTCATTTGTAATTAGATTTCTTTTCAAGCAGATTTCTTTTCAAGCATTTATTATTTCTGTATTTGTATTTCTATACTACATCTTCACAAACATTACTCTTGAGTAAATAGCCGCCTCAGACTGAGTACACTCTTGAAACAAAAAGTCGTCCCTGGGTTGACAATTAATGTGAGGTAATTAGGAGTTACAAAGACACCTTTTTATCGCTCCACATTTTGGAGCCGTTGCCGGGGAGAGTGTAGCCATTTCTAAAGAGTAGTGTGAATCTGATGAGTGCCTGCTAGGGAAGAGTTGGATCTTAAAAACGGAAGGTAAGAACCTACGTGCGCAGCATGTAAAAGCCCTGCTCCACTGTCCGCTTTCCTAACAGATTTGTTGTTGCTTTGTTGGGTAGAAATAGATGTTTGAATTTTTGTGTGAATGACTAGGGAAAAAATAGAAATTTTGAAAAATGAATCACATGATTTCATTCAAGTGGTGATGTAAGCACCACCCATTTCACTAACCGATTGACAGGAACATTTGAAAAAGGAGCCTCGAAGAAACACATGAAGAACATCTTATATTATGGTAAGAAATGGCTCACGTTTCTACTTTTGAATTTCCTATCAAAGATCTAGGAGAAGTGACACAAATGCACATAATTCCCCCATCTTTACCAAATTTTCATGGTTTAGCAAATGAAGATCCAGATACATTCTTATTTGAGTTCGAAATACTTTGTAGAGGATATGATTATTGTACTAATGATCGAAGATTGAAAGTGTTTCCTCTTACTCTAAAAGGAGCAGCTCTCCGATGGTTCATGAGCCTAGGTGGGAATTGCATCCAATCATGGGAGGACATGAAGAACATATTCTTGAAGAAGTACCATGACTATTGCAAATTCAATGAAGATATTTTCGGTATGATACAAGGGGAAGATGAAAGTTTGGAGGACTATGTAAATCGATTTCATTATAACCTTCAAAAATCAAAGCATAAGCATTTGGAAAAAGAGATCTTAAAAACACTCCTTCTTAAAGGAAACAAAGATGAATTTTTAGAACTCTTAAATCTGATAGGAAAAGGTGATGTTTTTCAGTTATCATATGATGATGTTTGTGAGTTGTGCATAAGGTATTCAAGAGGAATCTCCAAGGCCGGTAAGAATTCTAGAGATGTTTGTTCTTTCTTTTCCAAATCTGCTACAAGAATAGGAGACATAAGAGCTGAAATCAATGATTTATTTGAAAATTTTAAAGTTGATTTTATTAGCTCTCTAAGCTCAAAATTGGACGTTTTGCAGGTTCATAAAAATGAAGAATTTGATGAAGTGTTTTTTCCTCATGACCGAAAGGAGCAGCCCATAGATACTCACTCTTCCTTATCTAGGATGGAAGTAGCATATCAAAGAGATAAGGAAGCTACAACAAGGTCAACAGGTATGGTTCAAAACACTTTTTCTCCATTCTCTTACTTGCATAATCCATTATGGAATACTCATGTTCTAGGGCAGCCATGTCAATTTCAATATAACCACCAATCTTATCTACAAGTTTGGCATGGTTCACCTTATGATTGCATGACTACTCTCCCTCATCTTGTAGCACAAGCACATTCTCCATATTCTCCACCAGCTCTTTCACAACATCCTCCTTGCATATCAAATTTATCCACTCAACCCAACCAAACACATCATCACAATGCTCCATTCCATACACAATTTCCTGCTCAACTAATTCCACACCCTCACCACAATAAACCAGTACAACATGCTTACAATGTTGAACTGCCAAATTTAACCACCCTTCCCACCCATTCTATCTCACATGCGCCATTAGAGAAAACTTACAATGAGATTCAGAATGTTTCAAATTAAAAAATTGTAGAAGCTATGGAAGCAAATGAGGTTTCTTCTAGGTTGCACCAACAAACCATTTTAAAAGCTCAAGAACTTCATGGTATGATGGGAAATCAAGAAAGTAACGGATATATTGAAGATTGGTTTCACTCCATCACGTGTTTGCATCATCACTCTATGCTTCAACAATTTTTGATACCATTTTTTCAAGGGAAGTTGGCTTCTCATACCCTGATTTTCATTAATATGCATTTTTCAAATTTGGGTATGTGTATACGTGAAGCCTTATTTCGAAAATGGTTCCACTGGAAATACTCTTATACATAAACATATTCGATTCTCAAAGAAGAGTAGGATAGTGGAGAAAATAAAATAAAATAAAATAAGGACATAAATAAATGCATTTTGTTTTTTTGTAACAATAGTTGTTTTTTTGTTGCAACATGCTATGCAAATCAATACTGGTGATAATTTTTTAATTCATTTGTGTATGTAGATGACTTATAATGGAAATAATAGCTCTACAAACACTCATATTCATTTTTTATCACCAATTTGAAAAAATGCTTGAATATCATTTTTTTGGCTTGCGGGCTTGATGAACTTTCTGAAAAAACAGTCGGGACAGTCATGTTTTGAGGGACCAAAAATGAATATTTTTAAAACCTGTTTCTACCCTAGATAGCCCTTGATGTCTACTTTCTAACCCAATTTTAATCAGTCAATTTGGATTTGAAACGAAAAAGTTAGAACCAAAACATTGACCGGATGTCTAGCGGGCAGCTCAGGAACAGAGTTGGGACAGTCAGTTTTTGGAGGCCTAAATAACCATATTTTTAAAACCTGTTTCTACCCTAGATATCCCTTGATGTCTACTTTCTAACCCAATTTGAATCAGTCAATTTGGATTTGAAACGAAAAAGTTAGAACTAAAACATTGACCGGATGTCTAGCGGGCAGCTCAGGAACAAAGTTGGGACAGTCAGTTTTTGGAGGCCTAAATGACCATATTTTTAAAACCTGTTTCTATGGTAGATTTCCCTATGAATATAGTTTCCAATGCAATTGGAATCACTCATTTTCGATATCGTATGGGGAAGTTATGATCAAAATACTGACTGTCTATCGTAAATCAGCACCCTTAAAACTCTGTTTTTCCGGATGTTCCTTACAGTATTTCACCTATCAATTCTTCTTTTCTTCAAAACCTGTTTCTATTTGAGATAAATAAATGAATCTAATTTCATTTCCAATTTGAATCATTCGAATCCGACATCAAACGAAGAATCTATGCTTAAAACATTCACTGTTGTTCTAAGTGGGGTAAGCGAAAATGACTCTGTTATGCAGGTTGTTCTAAGTAAAATTGACATATCATATCATTGAATTTTTAAAACCTGTTGCTATTGGAGATTAACCTTTGAATTAGCTCTCATTTGGCTTTTGAATCACTCAATTTGGACGAAAAACAAAGAAGTTGTGACTAAAACACTGCAGGTTAGCATGATTGGCCACTGCTCTCCCGCAGGTAACAAATATATTTTACTTTGTTATTTTCTCCGTGGATTTGTTCTACAGAGTAACTACTTGTTAGTTTTTTTCCATAATTCTTGGATTAGGGGAGCCCGCGCACCTCTCTTTCTCCATGATTTAATGGTTTCTTGCAGGTAGACACTCGTTTTTTGCAGGTCTTGGGAAAATAAAGAAGGTCAATTTATGGACGAGTGATTCTTGAAACAAATTTTAATAAAACAAAGGAATTTCATCCAACTCATTACCCAACGGATTCATAATAGAACAAATGAAGAATTGATTTCAATTTGAAGATTCATGTCTTATCACTACTGCCAAAACATTTTTCAAAGAGATCATTTTTTTTGACATAACATCATAGCTGTTGTAACTTAATTTATTTATTTACATATTGTTTTTGTTGTTTTTTTTTTTTTTCTAATTTCTCTTATATTTTGTGTTTCAGGTATTGCTTCATTCAAAGTGTAACTCATCCTCAGCATCAATACCGTGAACAGCTAATTTGTTTTTTTGCATGTTTGCATTGTATGACTGTCCATTTTGCTGTTCCTTTTCCTAAGGAACGACACTTGCGTTTTTGCTGTTCCTTTTCTAAAGGAACGACACTTTTAGTTTTTGCTGTTCCTTTTTCCAAAGGAACGACATTTGCATTTTCACACTTTTTTTGTGTGTATTTTTGCTTTTTTTGTGTGCATTTCCTTTGTTGTTCCCTACAAGGAACAACATTTTTTTTTAGTGTTTTTGTTGTTCCTTCAAAGAAGCAACACTTTGGGAGCAACCCTTCCTTCCTCTTGTGGGATTATTCCTAGTTCATCTCAACCACATTTTACTCATTCCCTTTCATGGCATGAAGTACACTACTTTTATGAGGACAAGAATTATGGATTCTATTGAAGCAAGTTAATATCATTCATGTTATGATCTTTAACAGGACAGCTCCTTGATGATAGATTATTTTCAAAAGGGACACAATTATTTATATACTACTTTACTGCATTGTTTTCTGTTAAACATGATATTGATTGATCATCTTAATACCATGCTAGTTCCACCCTTCCTGGTTATAATCTTCTCTGTCCGTAATAAATGAGATTATGGGTATATTTTTTTTCTATTGACATGTTCCACTTCTTCCACCATCCCTGCTCTTAAGGAGTGCTGAGCCTCCCTCTTTTTATCATAAAAATGTGTAAAAATAACAAAATTTTGTTCGCAGATGGAGGATAGGGGGTCTCATTACGAGCCATCCTACCATGTTCATAAGGCTGTAACAAAGTGACATTCCCATTATGGCCACCACACCAGGGTTATGATCCATTGGATAGCCCAATTATCCTTGGAACAGGAGGTCTCATCACGAGCCGGCCTGATCACTTTTGCTACATCCTAGTGAATGGCAGTGTGGTTATCTGGTTACCACGCCAGCACACTGATCTCTTCTGTAGAACAACACTGTAACTCTCCATTTATAAATTGAGGATTCTGGCTCATATGGGTTAAAAGGCAACCCTGCCGAGGCTATGGACGCCTGCTGGCAGCAGCGGCTCTGCTTATGGTATTGAAGTTATATCTTATCGTCAATTATTATTATAATACCCTTTTCTTATTTTTTTCTTTTTATCAGAGAAGTTATTTCCTTAACTTTTTCCCTGTTTTGAACCTTTATGCATGAGAAATTGTTTTATGATCAATCACATCATTTTCAGCTAGCATACTATCAGTAAAGCATCTTTTTGGCATATTGTTGTTATTTTTCTCTTTTTCGTAACTTATCATCAATCCAAAGCGTCCTATCTCTTATTCATAACTATCTTTACACACTCTGCTCTCATTATAATCATAACTCTCGTTGTCCTATCATTGATATGTGTACTCTGCTTCATTTACTGATATATTGTTCATTCCCATGCCTTGCCGTCAGCACAACACCTCTCATATGCTTTATGGTCATGGAATTCCTTTTCCAATTGGAGGGGGGAATGTATGCATTATGGGATTGCATGCGATATGATTACTGCACTCTGCCATCACTTGTTGATTTGCCAAAATATTAGTATTGCATGTACACATAAGTTTTTCTGATTGAAATTTTTGCATGCATCTTATCTATTTCTTACACTATGGATTCAAGAACATTGTATGCCAAATAGTGCTTGGTTTGCAGGAAAACAACAAGTATGGGCAGAATTCTATTCATAGCATGACCACACTATTGCACTTAACAGAAGAGACTCGTGAACTTGAACAATTCTTCAGACATGATGTGCTCACCTGGATTCCACCTTTTGCATCACTTTCAGCACCAACTCTGCTTCAACAAATGCCAGTCCATATATGTCATTTCACATCTTTGGAGGTAAAACTTGAGGTAAAATCGCATAATTTTCTGATTTATTACGAATTTAGGAGAATTTCATAAAAATCCATTTTGAGCATTATTTATCATCCTTCATTCCACATCTTTACCACTTTCCCTTTTTCAGCAGCATATCATTTTCGAGTATGGGGGAGTGTTGCTTTCATTCATTTCTTTCTTATGACCATGTTATTCATCTTCTTTATCATCCATTGCTATTCTTATTTATTCTCAACACCTCCCTTATTCCATGTTGTTTTACCCCAAGCATAGAATTCAACAGCTGGTAGCAACCACCTCAATTTTTTTCTAGCATCGCATGAGGGCATGCTAATTTTTCAGAGAGGGGGAGGAATTGCTACGCATGATGGATGTTTCAATTTTCTTTCTCATTTAAGGCATACAATTTCATTTTTACACAATGCAGAAATTGATTTCCATAATATTTTTAAAAAACCATGAACTCAATTCTTGTGATTTCTGGAAAACACAGACGTATCATTAATACAAACCCAGATAATTTCAAGATAAATTGGTTCATAAAATTTCGGAAATCATGCACTCTCACCTACAGCCATTTTGTTTATATCTCATGATCCGTGCATCAAAACGATCCGATTTTTGGATCATAAAGGCATTCATATATTATAAATTTACTTGCCAAATTTCAACAAAAGCTGGTTTGTAGTTTTTGAGAAAATGGTTAATGAAGTTTGCTGTTGCTTATATCATATTTTGTTGCAACTTCATATATACATATAGTTGAATGTCAATATAAAAATTGTTATGCCTTCATCAAGATTACTAAAAGTGAATATTCATTAATTAAGGAAGAATTCATTTGTTCTATCCATTTCATGAGCCGAGATGAACATATTTTTTTTTATTGCTTGGTTAACACATGGGTTTTTGTCTTTGGGTTGCATGAGGACATGCAATATATTCAGTTTTCGTTGCATGAGGACATGCAACATATTGAGTGTGGGGGTATGTTGGGCCGTTAATATGCCATTATTATTATCACTTTTGAACACTTATTCCACCCATTTCTACTATTCTTCATCACGTCATTTATTATAATTTATTATTTAAATCCATTTTATGATGACTTATGCTTCTATGAATGAATGTTATTTATTCTCCTTTATTTCTAATAAATTGATGATTATGAATTATTTTATCAATGATAGTTTTAATAAGTTGGTTATAACATTATTCACCATTTTTAGCCTCCAAGATAATTTCCATATTGAAGATTTAATCATTAAAAGTGCCAACTCAGAAATGCGCTGGAATAAGGAGTGACAGTTTTGCGGTTGAGATTCTGAGCAAATGAAGACGAATCTGGAAAATCCGGAACATGGGTTTTGTTCAGAACAGACCCAATTAACTTTACCAAAGAACGGTTTGCCCAAATTCGGCTTGTACTGAGAGAAACGCAGGGTTCTTTGAGCACGATTTTCTCAGATCTGTGGTTGCGGCCGTCCTCCAAATCTCAGCTACAAAGCCAAATTCGACTTGCTGTTGTTGAAAGAGGGATGTAAATCTATTTTATCGTTGATCAATTGGTTGGAAGAAATTCAATATTATTATTAGAGATCCTATTTGCTATTTAATTTCTCCACCTTCTGATTATAAAAGGAGAAGCATGTATTGTGTATGGGGGGATGGAGAGACTTTTCTTATTGTAATTTGCAGAATTGTGCATTGGCTCTTGTTAAGAGAGTGTGAGTTGTTTGTAACATTATTAATGCCTGATTAATAAAAGAGTTCACTGTTGTTCCATTTCTCAAGCGCTGGAGTAAAGCACAGCAACGCTTCACCGGTGGTTGAGGGCCCGGCCCTGGTGGAGCGATCTGCTGTTTGTATTTCTATTGGTTTGTTTCTGTTGTGTGAAGTTCGTTTATTTATTGAGTTATTGCTAATTGGATCAAATACAGAGTCATTGTTATTCCATTCTTTACAAGAAGCATGATTCATGATTCAATTGTTATAAAATGTTGTTTTTCTGTATCTAATTCCAGTTGTTATTCCTTTTGTTTATGAATTACGATAGTTGATTGTTGCGTGGCTGTCGACATGATTAACGAGTAGAAATCTAGTTTGCTTGGTTATGAATTGAATTCACTATTTATTTTACGCTGCTATTCAATTCCTGTTCATTGCTTTTAGATTGTTGTTCCTTTCCAGTTTGCGTTTTAGATTTCATTTCCTTTGAGTTGTTTTCACTAGCTTTGAGATCTCTAAACTGTAGAGGGCAGAGCTAATCATTCCAGGTCCCCAGATTTGGTCATCTCACATCGATTTCTAGGGGAAAGAGTTATTACTAATGCATCCCTAATCGATGTCTAGCAAGGTTGCTGTAGTGTAGTCTTTACATTTCTGTCATTTGTAATTAGATTTCTTTTCAAGCAGATTTCTTTTCAAGCATTTATTATTTCTGTATTTGTATTTCTATACTACATCTTCACAAACATTACTCTTGAGTAAATAGCCGCCTCAGACTGAGTACACTCTTGAAACAAAAAGTCGTCCCTGGGTTGACAATTAATGTGAGGTAATTAGGAGTTACAAAGACACCTTTTTATCGCTCCACATTTATTTTTTGAATTAGTGCAATGAATGTGGAATTGAAGGCATCATACATCTTGCATGAGGTTTTGCATTCTTCTACTACCTTGAGTATATAATTTCTAGTTAATTGGTAAAATTCCCAGAATAATTCAACCGACCAACCATTAGGTGTAGGAATTTTATCTTTCTTGAACAAGTGAAAGACTGCTTCCAACTCACCTGGTGTTACTGGGGCCATAGTTTCATTATTTTTATCTTCGTCTACATATCGGGGAAAACGAGAAGCATTCTGAATGATTTAAAGTAGAGAGAAATCTTGATGAAATTGAAAAAGAGATCAAAAATGACTTACCCCTATTCTTCCCATCTCGCTAAAAGAAGAAGCTTTCCTTCCATGAGAATTTGATAGTTCCCAGATGGTGTTCGTAGCCCTTCTTCCCTTCGCAAATTGTTGAATTTTTTTTTAAATTTCATCCCCTTCTTGGAGCCATATGGCTCGGCTTCGAAGCATACTATTCTCCTCCTTGTCCTTGAGAAATATGTTCTTTTCTAATTCTAGCTTAATCAACCGTGTTGTGGCTTCATTACTATCATACCTCCTCCAACAAGCTCCTCCAATGACTCGATTTCTTCGGTAATGTTATTAAGGTCTTCCTCGTCTTTTATTATCTTTTTATTCATCCATTCCATCATTTTGTGTTTAATCATTTTCATATTTTCTTCGAAATTCCTCATTGCAAAGCCCCACTCCTGTGTTTCCACATGCCTCCAGTGTAACTGCCCCAGTGAAAATTTCATGTAATAATAGTTAATAAAGACAAAATAATAACCAAGGTCATGGGACACTTATTCCAAGTTGAATGTTGGGCAAAACATCGTAGTGGGTATTCATTTCAATTATTATGGCTAAGAGGAAATTGGCAGAGGAATTTGAAAAGGCAAGAGGTATTAATTGGCATTTTATTTATGAAAATAATGGAAAATAGGAAAAAATGAAGGTGAAAGGTCAGAAGTTTCATATGAGGAGTAAAATGAAGGAAAATAATGGAAAATGAATAAAATAGAGGCCTCATTAATAAAAAGACTTTTGAGGATTTTTCAATTCAGTTTTGGAGCTCTCTCTCTATTCTCTCTCTCACACACTCTTGAACACTTATGGTTTTCTTGGAGCACTTCAGCATTGGATCAAGAGGATAACAGAAGGAAAATGAAAGCAATGATCAAACAATGAATAGCGAGATCTAGCAACTACAACAGGAGTATTTGCATGTGTGATTTCCTTGATATATTTAGCATGCATGGTTATGCATGTGTGTTCTTGGTTCTCTTGTTGTCATAGGCATGGGTTTTTCTAGGTATGACAATGTTTTTCAACCTAGCCTTGCCATTTTTGGATAGCCATGGTGTGATGGTGTTCTCATGTTTTGGTTGATTTGGATTGTTGGATGGATTCTAAATTGAGTGAGGTGGACCTTTGAATGAAAGAACACATGGCCTGGTGATCCTTGAACTAGAATGTGGATTGTGATAAAGCAACTAGAAAAGTAACCCTTGAACTGAACTATTGGTTTTGGTAAAGCCAGGTATTGTGTGCCTCAATGGGCCTATGAATCCTTGACCGGTGAATGGAGGGATATACAATAACTAATAGAGGTGGGTTCCCTTGATCATACATAGGAATCATTGGCCAGTGAATGGCAGGATATATGGTAAATCCTAGAGGATGGTTTCTTGATTATGGCCTAGTGATCCCTGGATCAGACTGTGGATTGCGGTAAAGCCTAAAGACTAGGAGGCAGTAAAATTCCTCGAGGTGTAGGTGGAGAAATTTGGTGGCGTCCATGATTATTTGGTTCTTTTTGGTTGGTTATGAGTTCCACATTCATGCTTGAAATATGGCATGTGGGTGATTGGATGAAGAGATAATTAGTTCAACCAATCTATGGTCGGGTGGAAAGTGGAAGTCTTGAACCTAATTGGCATATTCATTCATTAATATGAGTTTCTCCCCCTTAATATTTTATGTGAAAATTTATTGGTTTATATGTGGATTTTATGGTTGTTATATCCTTTTCATTTATGTTTTTTTATGTTGGTTATGAATATTTTTTATGATAGTAATTATGTATGGTTCTCATCATGTTTGATTTATAAATGAATGAACAATTAACATATGACCTAATATATGATAATGCAACCACTGTAATAATTCATCATTGCTTCCTAACGATTCTCAAATAAGTATGAGACCTCTATGCTCAAATTTTTTGTTTTATCCTATAGAATGCATATTTGTGACGTGTTTGACAAAATGTCTGTCATGGCTAGTAGAGGTCCAATCAATTTCTTGTTCAAGTATTTGAATTTGTATCATTATTTCAATGCTACTTTTCATTTATGAAGGTTTCATGGAGTTCTAGGCAGTGGCTTGAGTCCTGGCCTTGCAGAAAGTGGCACAAAATCTGGGGTCGCGGGCTCAGAACTAGTTGAAAAAAACCCCAGTCACTTGCATGCCCTTGTTGTGAGAGTGACTGGAGGGTCCCAGTCGCATGAATTCACATGTCATGGGAGAGACTGCGGCTCTAGGTCAAGTAAAATGCTAACTTGTTTCGGGGGTTGATCACTTGGAAGGGTTGGATTGCTCCTGAGGGTTCTGTAGCATGTGTAGAAGGTTAGATTGGTTGTGTTGTGTCGGTTCCACTTCCTTAAATATACAAGGGGATTTGAATCATATCATAGTATCCTCTTGTCACATGTTTACCCTAGCAGACCGGTTAACTTGGGTAAATGTGTGAGGAGGGTGTTACAGAGTGGTATCAGAGCAGGTTTAATTCTTTTTCTGTGATATCTGATACCACAGAGTTGTATGCGAGCATGGTTCACCCCTTGGACTAGATGGGCAGTGTGTTGTTCATGCATACATGCCGGTTTCATATGTGTTATGCTCGTGGTCTATGTGTTTGTTGGGTATGCATGGTGGCAGTCATGGTTGCAGTTGTGCTGCCATGTGAAAGTTGATGGTGTTGTTGTTGGATGTGGTCGTCATGAATATATGTCAGTTGTATATGCATTTATTATGGATGACAGTATTTATATGTTTTTATGCATGCATTCTCATGGTTAAGGTTGTTTTCCATGAGGTCATTGTATGCATTTATTTCATCACGATGTTGTCTGTATGTTATGATGTTGATATGTTGGCTGAGATAGAGTAGGAGATGTACATCATCAAAGCAAGGTTGCATCAATGGACCTTGGGGTAAGAGAACATCGTCATAGAGGTTTGTATGTTGGGTATGTAGCTATGTTAGTTAATGGATTGTTATATGCATTAGGGTTATGTACATTTATGTTAGTCTATGGTTTTGCAGTTACATGTATGATAGATGTTATTTAATCAGTGTGACCATATGTACATGCATCAGCTAGTTATGAAGGATAGTAACTTCTTGTTATATGCACTGTGGTCATATGCATGATGGTTATGGTCATTGAAACTAAGATATTGATGTTATATGTACCATGCTAATTTGGATTGGCTTATATATATGGTTAGGGTTATGAAATTCAGGAATGAGTCGACCTATTTGTGATATTGTGTTGTACTAATCTAGACTGAGTGTGCATATGTGATTGTTATGCATGAATGAATATTGTTTATGATTTTATGAAGTGAACATGTTCGCTAGTTACTGTTATGGACATCATGACCTTATTTATGTTTGAGTTGATATGTTGGGAATTTATATTGTGATAAGCTAGATTGATTGTGTAGACAAGATATCCTCCCCTGAGATACATTAAGGCATGAGTTTTCTTATGTCATCTACTTGGTGCTTGAATGTTTAATTATGTCGTCTATTTGGTGTTTAAGTGTTTGGTGTCTATTATGTCATCTATTTGGTGTTTGAGTGTTTGGTGTTTATTCTATCGTATATCTATTATTTAATTGTTTGATTAGTTGCATGATATGAGTATGTGTCTATAAGATTGCATGAAGGAATGATCTTGTTTTAAGATGATCGTGCTAACATTATTTGTTGAGACAGCTGATAGGTGCATAGTGTAACTGGGTTTCAGTTCTAGTATTATGACTTACGAATGTTAATTGATTGTAACATGGTTTTTAGTCTTGGTAAATGATGATTTCAATTAATATGCATGATATCTTGATATTTGGAACATGTGCTTGACATGTGTGAGCAGTTGCAGGGAAACAGGCTTGACATTAGCATGACAAGGTAACAATTGATGTGTTTATATATAACTAACAATGGGTGATGTGACAGGACATAATAAGACTTAATTGTAGCAAGGAAAAATGTAAAAGAAAGGAATTGGGTGATCATTCCTTTGGATATGTTTAGAAACAACAATTCCAAACAAATGAGTGCTTTGAATGAATACATGAATTCTTCTTAACCTTGATTTTTTCTGAGATTATGTGGATATGTGTTATAATCATGAACATGCATTTGGTAGGTATTTTAGCTAGTTTCTAGTTATAGTTGGATTCATCAAGGGAATTGGAGTCCCTTGAGAGATGATATATGTATGTGTTCAGATACAAGGGAATGTGCTTGGCACAACAAGGTAATATAGCTGGTATATTGTTATATTTACTTATATACTGATATTGATGTATTTACGACAATATGTTGTAGGGAATTACATGGAAAAAGAGACTGCCATGAAATATTGAAGAAGGCTCGGGTTTAGCTTTCCCTTCAAATCATTGGGAACCCATGGGGATTGAGTCGTGGTTTTTGTTGCTAGTCTTGTGCTTTCGGTATTTGTGATTTGGTTGCACTTAGTTTTCAGTTTTTTTTATGTCGAGTGTATGGACATACCACTTTTCTTGTGGTGTCATATCATTATTGGTTTTCATGGTTTTATTTTTATTTGTTTTTTTTTATTGCCTTTTATGTTTTGATTCTTGGGATTTGGTTAGGAAAGAGGAAAATTGATGAAGCTCTGGAAGAGTTGTGTGGAACCGAACAAGTAATGTGAGACTCGGATGAAGCCCGATAGCATGTAAAAGGGAAATTGAAGTTAATAATATGACAGTCGTTTGGACTAGTTGGTCCATTGGGATAAATCAATGGTAGTAGGATAGTTATGAGAAAGGTTACATGAAAGGTAAATTAAGTGGATTTGAGGCGTTATATGCGTTAACTATGTTGGGAACCATTATTCTCAATGTTGTGCATGTTGTGCATAGATAAAGGGGGTTTTCTTAAACTTGAGCTTATGTTATTTGGTAATTATGTTGTGATCATGATTATTTTGATGTCTATACACACACACACACACATATGTCATGCCTAACAGGGTGGTCATGGATCATTATTTTTTTTACACTAATTTTTATATATATGTATCTATATTTCTATCTATGTCACTACTGTTAGGGTTGTCAGCGTTCATTCTTGTGGAGAAATGATTGCTTATGTACAACACGAAGAGGTTCCTGGTTATGAGGAATTAAGTGGGAATACCAGCCCTGACAGATCTACAAGTTCAGTATCATGTGGATACGACTTGATATTATATTCTTGTAATATGCCTATGTTTATGTTATGGATAGGTAATGCTGAAGGATACATCAAAAAAATGAAAGCAATGTAATTTGCAGCATGTTGGGACAAGCATGGATGGTGGAAAGACACTAGAGGCAAGGTTTCCTCGTAGAGACAATGTGGTATATGGATGTGTGATACTAATGTTGTATATATGTTGTACATGTTTCACGTGTGATGTTGTGTTCATGTGGTGTTGTGTACATATGATGTTTCGTGCATGTTGCATATGCGACATTGTGCACATATGGCATGGTGTGCACGTTTTACATATGGTGTTATGTATATGATTGTACATTTTGTGTTGTGTGCATGTGGTTTCGTATACTTGTTGTACATGTGGTGTTGTGTTTGGGTGGTGTTGTGTACATGTCGTGCATGTGGTTTCGTGTACATTTGGTATTGTATACATGTCTCACATGTGGTGTTGTGTACACATGTGCAAGTGGAATTGTGTACATGTGGTGTTGTGTACACGCTGTGTAGGTGGTGTTATGTACATGTGGTATTAAGTACATGTGGTGTTGTGTACATGTTGTGTAGGTGGTGCTATGTACAGGTGTTATTATATACATGTTGTACATGTGATATTTTGGGCATGTCGTACATGTTATGTTGTGCACATGTGGTATTGTATGCATGTTGTACATGTTTTTTTGTGTACGTGTGGTACTATGTATGTGAAATGTGTAATCATGGTACCTTGGCATGTGTATTCATTGTGTTTTACTCTGTGTATGTATCATGTTATGTTGTACACCATGTGTAGGTGTATGTATTGTGTTGTGTTTTACACCAGGTCTAGGTGTATGTGTTGTGTTGTACACCAGATGCAGATGTATGTGTTGTGTCTTACGCTAGGTGTAGGTATATGTGTTTAATGTCAAGTCTAGGTGCATGTATTGTATAGCGTTGTATGCCATGTGTGGTTATATGTGTGTGATCCACAATATGTGTATGTGTACATGGTTGAAGATAAGGCATTGGGTGCTTTTCGAGTGTGGAAACTGATCCGGTATGCATACGAAAAGAATCGTTTAAAGGATAAGTATCAGTATTTTATTTGAGTTTTATTATGCATGCGATCTATGATTCTGGTTTATGATTATTAAAAGTGATTTATGATTTTTTTTTGTGATGATTCCATGTGATGATCTGAAATGGGTGGCTGAATTATTATGATATGCAAGCACCTCCCACACAATTAAAACAATTTAAGATATTGCTATACTTGATAGTGTGGAATTAAATACTTGAATCAGGTGTATGTGTTTTAATTGTTTTAAGTATTTATGTGTGAGGAATTAAACATTTGTTTTTGTAGAATAAAATCATGTACAACAAGCATAAATTGCAGAAAATTAATCATCAACACATAACAAAAAATTTAATAAAGGAGTTCACCTGTATGTCTTGGGCTACGTCTCCTTGAGCCTTCGTCAATTGACTTGGCTCTTTGGGATTAAGACGGAAATTTTTATTTTACAAGTGGCTACTCAAATCCAATGTTTATTTGAACTATACCAATGGTTTTAGAATACCATCATATCCCTGGATTGACAACAAAATTTCTGGCAATGGACCTAGGCTCCCTTGGGCTTGACCTCTTCTGTCGGTGTCCTTAAGATTCCCTGAGATTATCTATGGCACAAACTCTCTTAGAAGTCATTTTATGTCCTTGAAACCTTTTCTATTATCACCAAAATATATTATTCATCCAAAATAGGATGTTCATTTGCTCAAAATGAGCTTTGGCTCCCTAATCTAGGCCTCCAACACCTGGTGGCCCTAGGCTCCCCGAAACTTCCCTATGGATTATTTAGCTCTAGAAGTCTCCAAATGGCTCTAAAAATCCATCAATTGGATTTAAAATGTCCAAAATAGTCAGAAATGACTATTCACTTGCTGAAATTGGCCTTTGGCTGCTCTGGCTATGCCTCCAACACCTAGTGGCACCCTGTGGCTCTGGCCTCGCTGAAAACTTTCACATAGCATATCGGCCTTTATGAGTCTCCAAATTCTTCTGAAAACCCCATAATTGGATTTATAAGGTTCAATATAGTCAGAATAGACTATCGGTTTGTTGAGAATGGCCTCTGGCTGCCCTGGCTAGGCCTCATTCTCTTGCTGGCTCCCAGTGGCCCGTAGAACTTCTCTGAAGAAAAATCACACTCAGAAGTCCTCATATGGATCTAAAAACCTCACCAAAGGCTCTCGAATGCTCCAATTAGCTAATAATGACACTTCATTCACTCTGAATGGTAAAAAATTAGGCCTCCTACACTTTTTCCCAATTTCACCTAGGAAAGCTCCAACAAAAGTGGAGAACTCCACTTAATTGGAGTTAAATTAGGCAATTCTGCCCACAATGGCACATTTTCAAAAATTCTGCAGGAATTAGCTATTGCATTAAATTTTAGGGGTTGGGAGTGGCCACATACACACCCCCCAAACCCGCGATTATCATAAATGTTAGCGGAACTAACGCAACAAACTGTGGTTGCAAGAGTTGAATCCGGGTTGTGATGTCGAGGTTAATATAAACCGCACGGAGACATCGCTTTAACCGTTGAAATGTGATCTCGTTAGGGAAATCGTTGATAGAGATTTCAGTTGGGTTGTAACATTTTTTATAAACGTTGCCAGGTGAATGCGTATGGGGAACTGCTGGTGGGTTTGGATCGTCGGCGGTTCCCAACCTGCAAAATGTGATTTCATAACAACAGAAATATAAACCACCTCCCATAGAGGTTAAGAACCACTTGTTTGATGTGTTGAAACATGGGCACACTAGCCGTGGGGAGGTCGAGGGTTCGAACCCTGCCTCCCATATAAAAATTTTCTACCAACTGTTGGGCCTACGTGGTGGTCTCCAGGCTTGCCATGTGGCGCTCTTTGATTGGCCCGACCTTTAACCTGTCCAACCCGATGCTGACACTTTTCACGATCAAATTGGCCCAGAAGAAATATTCTAGGGGAATATTTTGAGGAAAATTCCAAGAATATTACCTGGAATATTCCTTTTTCTAATTGTTCCAATGCGCAGTCAACCCTGGTCAACTGTCAAAATTTGCAGTTTACTAGACTTTTCAAATCACGATAACTTCTTCATACGGTGTCATTTTTTCGAATTGTTCACGGTGCTGGAATCAAGAAGACGATATCTATCCAGTCGCTCAGGTTTGGCACACTTTTTAACACTTTGAAATTTGATCTATCACTTAGGTCCTGATCCAAATCTGATCACTCCTCCCCATTGGGAATTTTTTGGACCTCAAAATAATTGATCACCTGTTTAGTAGATGAGGGTACAACTCCCTCGCCTTTCCAACCTCCATCCACATTTCCTTGCTTGGCTTAGTTCCTTTGAGCCCCAACTCGAAGGTAGTCAACACTTCCCCTATTTGGTGCTCTTGTTCTCCTATCAAGAGTTTTACCTTCCTTGAGATCATCCAGAAATTCTGGCGAGAAATCTTCAATAGAAGGTAGTTGAACATCACTTCCTTGATCATCGATCCAAGGTCACTAATACAAACTTAAGTTTTCAAGATAAAAAACTGAATACATTTTCATATGTACAAAGGAATTTATGTCTTACTAGGTCAAGAAATCAAACCACTTCTTACCAAGCCACTTCCATGGTGATTTTTCCTGCTAAAAATCTTCTTCTTATGAATCATCTAGACTCACATCGATGATGGAATATTTGGTTCCATTTTCGCTAGTATTTTTATCCTCTTGCTTTAAATGATTGGGATGATTGGTTGGATGCAGTGTCCAACATTGGGCAATGAGGTGTCCCTTCTTTTGGCAATGTGTGCAAATATTTTGTATATTTTGTTCAAGTTGCCTTCGCTTTGACTATTTCTTGTATGCCTTCATTCTCTTCCAGCATCTTAAAACTTCATGGTTACACAAACCACAATAGGAACAGAAAATATTTCTCCCATTCATGCATGCATATTTTTCATGCTTAACATAATCATAAACAACTTGACTATGGGAAGAATTATACTTCGAATGTTGCTTTTCATGTCCATCCTTTTTACCTTCTTGCGGAGATGAACATGAAGAGATTCCATCTCTCTTTTGAAGACCAACATCAGTGTTCATGTCTTGATAGCTGTCAGAACTCTCTTACTCTCCATAAGCTGCATGTCTACAAACATCTTGTTGCAACATGGGTTTCAAACAATGGCATTTATTTTGAATACAAACTTGACATGTTTGTGGGTTTGAACTTGCAACAAAATTTCTTTTTGGAACTGTCTCAAGTGCTTTCGTGGCTGTAGATTTTTCACCATAAGATTGAACATAGCCTAGACCAAACTTCTTAGGCCTTTCCTCAACCATAATAGGCTTAATCATGCCTTGTGCATGTTTTCCTAGACCCTTTCCTTCATAGTCCATTTTTAACATCAATTTGGACCTTATACCTCTAGTGTGTTTTTCAAATGAACCTACACATCTATCTGAAGAGGAAATTGAAGAAAAATTTGAGTGATTTACCTCTACTTCAAGCATGTGTTTAGTTAAGGCCTATTGGCCACGATGGAGCTACATCTCCATCTCATGCATTATTTAATAATTCCTTTTTTCTTTTGCTTCATATCAACCAATTTCCCATGAATTCTAGTGCTTTCCCTTACATCTTCATACATAATTTTCACCATATGCTTCAAGATGTAGAAGTCCTGCTTCATCTCTTCATCAAAGAGTATTGTAAAGGAGGAGGATTTAGAAACCTCACTTGATGAAGTTTTCATCATTATGTAAATGAATTAAATAACATCAACAACAATTCACAAAGCTTCAAAAAAAATTGATAAAGCTTCTTAACAATTTGGTTGTAGATTCAAGCTCTTCTCTGCAACTTGTATCTCTTCTTCATGAAGCCTTTTTTGTAAACAATCCCTCTTGTGCTTCAAGGGTTTCCTTGAGGTCCTTTGGGTAAGGATGATTCTTTCAGCCTTATTCCTTCTTGTACTATTATGGACTTATCTAGCAATATCTCCCCTTCACCTCTAGCAAACTCAAACTTGTAAGCATCAGTCAATTTGCAAACAGTTAAATTATTTGCATTGTTAAACACCCTTAAAGTCAAACATGCAAGAAAGAAACCTTGTGCTCTATCAAGCAAGAAACATTGCTATGATACCACCTAATTTGAAATGGGTGGATGACTTCTTATGCTATGCAAGCACCTCCCACACAATTAAAACAAATCAAGATCTTGCTTATACTTGATAGTGCAGAATTGAATACTTGAATCAGGTGTATGTGTTTTAACTGTTTTAAGTCTGTATGTATGACGAATTAAACATTTTTTTTTGCTAATTAAAATTATGTAAAACAAGCATAAATTGCAGAAAAAATAATCATCAACACATAACAACAAATTTAATAAATGAGTTCACCCGTATGTCTTGGGCTACTTCTCCTTGAGCCTTGGTCAATTGACTTGGCTCTTTGGGATTAAGATGGAAACTTTTATTTTACAAGTGGATACTCAAATCCAATGGTTTTTAAAACTGTACCAATGGGTTTGGAATACCATCATACCCCTGGATTGACTTCAAACTCTCTGGAAATGGACCTAGGCTCCCTTGTGCTTGACCTCTTTTGTCGGTGTCCTTAAGCTTCCCTAAGCTTCTCTGTGGCACAAAATCTCTTAGAAGTCCTTTTCTATCCCTAAAACCTTTTCTACTATCTCCAACATATATCATTCATCCAAAATAGGTTGTTCATTCGCTTAAAATGAGCTATGGTTCCCTAATCTAGGCCTCCAAGACTTGGTGGCCCTCAGCTACCTGAAAATTCCCTGTGGCTTATTTGGCTCTATAAGTCTCCAAATAGCTATGAAAATCCCTCCATTAAATTCTGAATGTCCAAAATAGTCATAAATGACTATTCATTTGCTAAAATTGGCCTTTGGCTGCTCTGGCTATGCCTCCAACACCTGGTGGCACCCTGTGGCTCTAGGCTCACTGAAAACTTCCCCGTAGCATCTCAGCCTTCATAAGTCTCCGAATGCTTCTAAAAAACCCATAATTGGATTCATAAGGTTCAAGATAATCATAAAAGGCTATTGGTTTGCTAAGAATGGCTTCTAGCCACTCTGGCTAGGCCTCATTCTCCTGCTGGCTCCTGCTGGCCCTTGGAACTTCTACGAAGAAAAATCATGCTCAGAAGTCCTCAAATGGCTTTGAAAACCTAACCAATGGCTCTATAATTCTCCAATTAACTAAGAATGACTCTTCATTCACTCTGAATGGTAAAAAATTAGGACTCCTATACTTTTGCCCAGTTTCACCTAGGAAAGCTCCACCAAAAGTGGAGAACTCCACTTAACTGGAGTTAAATTAGGAAAATTTTCCCACAATGGCGTGTCTACCAAACTTCCGCCGGAATTCGTTGCTGCATTAAATTTTAGGGGTTGGGAGTGTCCACATGCGCACCCCCTAAACCCACGATTATCATAAATGTTAGCGGAACTAAAGCAACAAAATGTGGTTGTAAGAGTTGAATCTGGGTTGTGATGTCAGGGTTAACATAAACCGCACGAAGACGATGCTTTAACCATTGAAATGTGATCTCAGTAGGGAAACCATTGGCAGAGACTGTGGTTGGGTTGTAAAAATTTTTATAAACTTTGTCATATGAATGCGTATGGGGAACCGCTGGCGGGTTGGGACCGCGGGCGGTTCCCGACCCCCAAAATGTGATTTCATAACAACATAAATATAAAATGCCTCCCATAGAGGTTAAGAACCACTTATGTGGCATGTTGGCACATGAGTGAACTAGTTGGGCGGAGGTCGGGGGTTCGAGCCCTGCCTCCCATATAAAATTTTGCTACCAACTGTTAGGCCCATGTGGCGGCCTCCAGGCTTGCCATGTGGTGCTTTTTGATTGGCCCGACCTTTAACCTGTCCAACCCGATGCTGACACTTGTCACGATTAAACTGGCTCGAAAGGAATATTCTAGGGGAATATTATGAGGAATATTCTAGGAATATTCCTTTTTGCTGACTATTCCAATTCCCAGTCAACCCTGGTCAACTGTCAAAATTTGCAGTTTATTGGACTTTTCAAATCGTGATAACTTCTTCATACGGTGTCGGTTTTTCGAACCATTCGTGGCGTCAGAATAAAGAAGACGAGATATATCTGGTCACTCAGGTTTGGCACACTTTTTAACACTTTAAAATTTGAGCTATTACTTAGGTCCTGATCCAAATTTGATCATGTGATCTATGATTTTGATTATGATAATTTTGTTTTGAGCTAACCGGAAGTGATATGTCTATACAAGATGATTTTGTCAAGATACTAGTTTGACTTGTTATGACAGGAAGTGAACAGGATTGCAAGTGTACCTTATTGAGAGGCCATCGATGAGGTAAGATTTGAATTTATTTCAATTCTTTTTTATTCTAATGGGAATTATGTGCTTGGTACAGGAAAGCATGAAAATTCCCAGCTGGGTGGTTGAAATTGACTACAAGAATTAGAAACAACAAAAAAAAGGAATTGAACCAGGCAGTAGTATGTTGGTAAAGCACTCTAGGAGTAGGTCCATTGTGGGACACTGGTACCCAATAGTGTCCATTGATTTCCATGAGCATGCTATGAAAAATATAATGGTTTTATGGTGGGTATATGCCTTTGTTTTTTGACTTCTGCTGCAAGGAAAACTTACCAAGGGTGGGGTCACCCGAGGGATTGTGTAGCAGAGAAGGGGATGCCCGCAGAACTTGGAAGGTGTGTGACTGGATGGAAGGAAGTGACCGGATTTCCCGAGGGACTATGTAATAAAGAAGGGAAGGTCGAGGATGGATTTTTTTTGTCCATTAATATTTCCAAATGGAATCATATGCACATTGGGTGTGTGTCATGGAACAATGAGTTGGTAACTGTTCACTTAGAGGATAATTGGCACAGGATTGTAGCACTGGAAATTGGATAAAAAAATTGGCTCTAGAAGTGGATTATGGACTTACTCGAAAGGAAGTGAATCCTAGTACTACTTTTGAGGGTGGAGGTGTGAGCCTTTGGTTTCCCTTTTCGTGAATGCAGACATCATATCCTTTTATTTGCTAGTTTATCAAATGTGCATATATATATATCTGGGTGTGTGTGTGTGTGTGTGTGTGTGTGTGTAAATATTGTATCGATTTGTATTATAAAGCTCCTTAGAAAGTATGGTTATTTTCTAGTTGAAGCAAATTTTCATGAGTATATGTGGTTGTTATTGTAAATATCGTAATGAGTTGTGTTATAAATATCAAGTAAGTGGTATGTTTATTTTGTTTTCAACAAATGTCATTGTAAATATTAAAACAAACTATGTTAAAAAGCTCCATGTGTAGTATGGTATGTTTTTAGGGGTTTTTTGGTTTATAGGTGTCATTGAACACTGAGGATGGTCTTCGCCCAAGGGGGAGGGCTCGTTAACAACCTTGGTGAAAATTTTATGTAATAAAAGTTAATAAAGGAAACTAATAACCAAGGTCATGGGACACTTATTCCAAGATGAATGTTGGGAAAAACCTCATAGCGGGTGTTCATTTCGATTATTATGGCTAAGAGGATATTGGAAAAGTCAATAGCAATTGAATTTGAAAAGGGAAGAGGAATTAATTGGAATTTTATTTATTAAAATAATGGAAAATAGGAGAAAATGAAGGTGAAAGGTCACAAGTTTCATGTGAGGAGTAAAATGAAGGAAAATAATGAAAAATGAAGAAAATAGAGGCCTCATTAATAAAAAGGCTTATGAGGATCAGTGGGTGCCTTTTGTCAACTCAGTTTTAGAGCTCACTCTTTATTCTCTCTCTCTCTCACTCTTGAACAGTTATAGTTTTCTTGGATCACTTCAACATTGGATCAGGAAGAGCAAAGAAGGAAAAGGAAAGAAAGGATCAAGCAAGGAAGAGCAGGATCTAGCAACTAAAACGATATTATTTTCAGGTCTCGATTTGCATGTGCGATTTCCTTGCTATATTTATCATGCATGGTTATGCATGTTTTTTCTTGGTTCTCTTGTTGTCATAGGCATGGGTTTTGCAATGTATGAAATTTTTTTTCAGCTTAGCCTTTCCATTTCTAGATAGGCATGGTGTGATGGGTTCTCATGTTTTGGTTGAGCTAGATTTCTAGATGGATTTGAAACTGAGTGAGGTGGACCTATGAATGAAAGAACACATGGCATAGTGATCCTTTAACTGGACCGTCAATTGCAGTAAATCCACTGGAGTAGTAACCCTTAAACCAGACTGTGGGTTGTGGAATTAGGGGAATTTTGAGGTATAAAATGGGCCTCCTAAGAAAATTATAAAATAATAGTGGAAATAATAAAATGATATTTGATTACATCATCAAATTTTAGAAGGAAAAAAGAAAAAACTACATTTTCAACTCGTATTTTCAACTTATCTCCCAAATTTTTTACTCAAATTCTGAGCGGGAGTACTCGTTGGATGCAGAATCTAATTCCTCATCCAAGGAGTACCCATGTTTCATAATTTCAATGGATCCTGCTTCATGAAAAATGAGAAATACATGAAAATTTTGATTGCAATCACGTGTTTTCATGTATTTCTCATTTTTCATGTAGCAAGGTCCATCGAAATTATGCAACATGGGTACTCCTTGTATGAGGAATTAAATTTTTCATCCAATGAGTACACCCACTCGAAATTTGAGTAAAAATTTTGGGAGATAAGTTGAAAATATGAGTTGAAAAAGTAGTTTTATTATTTTATTATTTTTTAATCTTTTTACCCTTTTACTTAAAACATGGTGAATAATCCCCCATGGTTGACATCATCATCTTGAATCCTATTGGTTCTTATAAATTTTATTTTGGTTGTACATTTTTCTTAGGAGGCTCATTTTAGACCTCAAAATTCTCCTAATGGGGCCTAGGAATCCTTGACTGGTGAATGGCAGGATATACAATAAATCCTAAAGGTGGGTGGCCTTGATCAAGCCTAGGAATCCTTGGTCATTGAATGGCAGGATATACGATAAATCCTGGAGGGTGGTGTCTTGATTATGGCCTAGTGATCCCTAGATTGGACTGTGGATTGCGGTAAAGCCTATGGACTAGGAGGCAGTAAAATTCCTCACAGTGTAGGTGGAGAAATATGGTGGCATCCATGCTTATTTGGTTCTTTTTGGTTGGTTCTGAGTCCCACATTCCTGCTTGGAATATGGCACGGGGGTTATTGGATGAAGAGAGATTTGGTTCAACCAATACATGTTCGGGTGGAATGTGTAAGTATCGAACCTGATTGGCCTATTCATTCATTAATATGAGTTTATCCCCCTTGATATTTTATGTGAAAATGTACTGGTTTAAATGTGGATTTTATGGTTGTTATATCCTTGTCATTTATGTTTTTTTTAATGTTGGTTATGAGTATGTTTTATCACAGTAATGATGTATGGATCTCAACATGTTTTATTTATAAATGAATGAAAAATGAACATATTACCTAATAGGCAATAATGCAACTAATGTGATAAGTAGTCAATGCTTCCTAGTGATTATCATATAAGTATGTGACCTCTATTCTTAAATCTGTTGTTTTATCTTGTAGAATGCATATTTGTGACATGTTTATCATGGCTAGTAGGGGTCCATTCAAGTCCCTGTTCAAGTATTTGTATTTGTATTACTTTTTCGATGTTACTTTTCATTTCTGAAAGTTTCATGGATTTTTGGGTAGTAGCCTGAGTCCTGGCCCTGAAAAAGTAGCACATAATCCGAGGTCGCAAGCTGAAAAATAGCTTAAAAAGACCCCGTTCGCTTGCATTCCATTTTTGTGAGAGTGACTGGAGGATCCCAATCGCATGCATGCCCATGTCATAAGAGCGACTAAGGATATAGATAAATTAAAATGTTAGGTTGTCTCGGGGGTTCATCACCTAGAACGGTTGGATGATTCTTGAGGGTTCCGTAGCACGTGTAAAAGGTTATATTGGTTGTGTTGTGTCAGTTCCACTTCCTTAATTGTACATGGGGATTTTAATTATATCATATTACTATGACTATGCAATGCACATACTTCTAACATTTTGAATAAAATCCTACTCCTTTAGCCATGTAGCATTAAACTTCAAGGGGACTTTAGGTTTCCTCAATTTAACAACTAGTTTGAGATAAATGGGGAAATGGTTAGATGCGCCTCCAATTCCTAACCATTGCCTGAATAACATTATGTTTTCCATAAATGTGTCTCTAATCAGAAACTGATCAATTCTTCGAGCAACCGCTTAATCTCCTATCCGGTGATTCCTCCACGTAGGCAAGATCTTTGTTAACCTAGTATCGACGAGATGATTATTTTCAATCCAGTGAGAAAAAAAATCAAAGAGATGATCCCATTGTGAGTGGGTATCCCATATCTCTTATTTACCTAGAGAGAAATTCATATCCCCTCCTAACACAATATTCGTCGACTGCATAAAGGATTTGTTCACTAAATTGTTCCAAAATTCCATTCTCTCCGCAGACGACCTGTAGACATTAATCAATCTAATCTCCATTCCAAGTTCTTCAGAAAAAAATGCCCGCAGCTAATAATCCATCACATCCCCAAATGTTCATAAGCTTTATTGTGTTGAGGTTTATCCCTAATGCCAATGCCCCAGACCTCCCTTTGGCATCTGATGCGATAAATTCCCAATTACTAAGCATTCCTTTTAACACATTTGTGATGTCTGTACTAGAATCTAACGTCTCTTGTAATTAAATCACATCTAGTATGTTCTCCCATAACCACTATTTTAAGGTTATTTTTTTCGGTTGACTAGCCAAATCCTTCCAGTTAAAAGATAAGACCTTAATTTTTTAACATGGCTCAGGGTTTATTGTGCTCTAAGGACCCTGTCTAGAGAAATTTTTCAACTTGCAACAATATCTTGACTAGCTTGGTGAATTAATTTTGAAATATGAGAGTGTCTATCCCGAGGGACTTTCGGAATATTTGATGGAGATAGGTGACCTAAACCCCCTTTTTCATTCTTCAGGTCATCATCCCGAAACCGATCCTTTGATCTAGGTCTCAAATTGTATCGAGGTGCTCTACAAGTATCAATATATGAGTCATCTAAAACATATAATGAAGGACATGGAGAAGGGTAACATAGAGTGACTGGTTCAATCAGACAGTGAATAAACCCCATATGTGACAAAGAAACCCTACCAAGCAAGGAGACCATATTTGATAGAAAAAATTGTGTAAATGATAGACTTTAAGATATAGTATTATTAATAGGATGAGGAGAGGAGGTACTCGGTATCATAGGCAAAGAGCTGGAGGCCCTATCAATTACTTATGGAGCACGCCCGACCAGATTCTTTGATGAACTAGGTACACCATCCATCTTATATGTGTCCATCATCCCTTGAGTCACACCTTGCAACCCTTGTGCCATATTTCCGCTAGTCCCCACCTTCTCCATGCTCTTTTGGCCTATTGTACCTCCTACTTCCCTGTACTCATGACTTTTATGAAGCAGAGGGAAATACCTATATATATGCCTCACTTCATGAAAACATCGACAATGGAATAGAACCCTCTCATAGTCCAATTTTTTATTATGAGTATATCCTTTATACTTCAAAATGAGATTAGCCACTAACCCCTCCCTAGTATCCAATGATATGAGCACATGGGCACAATTCATTATACCAATTTCCATGAATTATTTATCACAGTCTATATACTTCCCTAGATCATTGCCAATACATCAAAAAATTTCCTCAGTCCACAGATGCAATGGGAGCCTCGACAATCTAAGCCAAATAGAACCAACCCCTAACTAATCCCTCTCTGGGTCAAAGAGTGGATTCCAATGCTTAAATTGTATAGGAGCTTGTTCAATATACCGATGGCTATTGATAAGCAAATAGAGTTGCTCTGAATTCTCGAATTTGAGTGAAAACCATCGGCATGCCAAGTCTGAAATCTTCGACAGATGGTTTAAATTCTTACTCCAGATTTCCTACGCCCATTTCCTCATATGAGCAACCAAATACCTTCATCCCCAACCCTTCCCACCAAAAATCTTTCTACGATATCCATAACTTCATCAAATCGAAGCTTGTCTCCCAGAACCAAAGATCTATCCCTTTCCTTTACCCTGGTGCTCTTGTTTTCTTATTATTTTTCTAATTTAATCTTGCAATCAAATTCCCATCGTCCTGCGGGTTCTAAATCCTGACATTGTCATTCTCGGTAGGGAACCTGCAAGACTGTGGGTATGGCATGTAACAGACCTGGGAAAAAGTTCATGTAATAAAAATTTAATAAAGGAAAAAATAAGACCATGGTTCAAGGGAAATTTATTCCAAGATGAATGTTGGGAAAAATATCCTAGTGGGCACCACTGGATATGCGGTTATGGCTAAGGAAAATGGAAAAGACAAAGGAAAACCCATTAAAGAGGCAAAAAGTATTTTTGGCACATTTATTTATGAAAATAAAGGAAAATAAGAGAAAAGGAAGGTAAGGTTGCATGTGAGGAGGAAAATGAAAGAAATAATGGAAAATGAAGAAAATAGAAGCCTCATTAATAAAAAGGCTTATGAGGATCAATCAGTACCTTTTGTTAGTGTAAGATTTTGACGATTAAGTTTTTCGAGCTCTCTCGGTATTCTCTCTCTCTCTCTCTCTCACTCTTGGATACTCGTTAGGGGAATTTTGAGGTATAAAATAGGCCTCCTAAGGAAATTATAAAATAATAGTGGAAATAATAAAATAAGATTAGATTACATCATCAAATTTTAGAGGGAAAAGAGAAAAAACTATTTTTTCAACTCATATTTTCAACTTATCTCCCTATGGGTTTACTCAAATTTCGAGTGGAAACACTCGTTGGATACAGAATTTTATTACTCATCCAAGGCGTACCCATTTTCCACACTTTTGATGGATCCTTCTACATGAAAAATGACAAATACATAAAAACATGATTGTAATCACGTGTTTTCATGTATTTCTCGTTTTTCGTGTAGCATGGTCCATCAAAAGTATGCAACATGGGTACTCCTTGGATGAGGAATTAAATTTTGCATCAAACGAGTACTCCTGCTCAAAATTTTAGTAAAACCTTAAGGAGATAAGTTGAAAATACGAGTTGAAAAAGTAGTTTTATTATTTTATTATTTTTTAATCTTTTTAATTTTTATCTCCAAAAATGGTGAATCATCCCCCATGGTTGACATCATTATCTTGACTCTTATTGGTTCTAATAAAGTGTATTTTGGTTGTACATTTTTCTTAGGAGGCCCATCTTAGACCTCAAAATTCCCCTAATGTAGGGTTTTCTTGTAGAAATTCAAAATTGTGTGAAGGAGGAGGAAGCAAGAAAAGGAAGGGAAAGAAAGGAAAGCAAAGGAAAGATCAAGCAAGGAAAAGCAGGATCTAGCAGCTTCAATAAGAATACTTGCAAGTAAAATATTGCATGTGTGATTTCCTAGTTGGTTTGGACTTGCGTGGCTTGTGCATGTTGGTATTTGGTTATTTTACTGTCGATAGCATGGTTTTGCTGGGTTGTAACAACCCAAAAATTAAATATGAAATTTATAATCAACACATAAATTATTCAACTAATTAGCATATAATTTTCAGAAAAACATGAGCAGAGATGACTTACCTGTAGCGATGATATTGCTTACTCACTAGAAAATTTGGCGGAATTTCTGACAGCCAATTCATCGCTATTCCGACACATAGTCGTCGCAAGAGTGACAGTTCGAGGACGGGCAAAACGTGGTTTGCCATCCCGTCACAATTCCAACGCACTTAAAAAGTGTCGCACTACCGACACCTTTTCCGTCGCTTCCAAACGGGCGTCGCTCTTCCGACGTTTCCCAAACCATCACACTTCCGACGTTT
Organism: Pinus albicaulis; assembly: GCA_034641835.2. NCBI lineage: Eukaryota > Viridiplantae > Streptophyta > Pinopsida > Pinales > Pinaceae > Pinus > Pinus albicaulis. The sequence goes on from JAXQQM020076128.1 coordinate 45,404, forward strand.
GTAAACTGTCACACTTCCGATGAAATGTGGTTCGGCATTTTGAACGTCGCTCTTTCGACGTTTGTAAACTATCGCAATTCTGACGAAATGTGGTCCAATGTTTTGAGTGTCGCTCTTCCGACGTTTGTAAACCGTCGCAATTCCGACGCAATGTGGTCTGACATTTTGGACATCGCTCTTCCGATGTTTGTAAACTGTCGCAATTCTGACAAAATGTGGTCTGACGTTTTGAACGTCGCTCTTCCGACGTTTGTAAACTGTCGCAATTCCGACGAAATGTGGTCCAATGTTTTGAATGTCGCTTGTCCGACATTTTTATACTTTCGCTCTTCCGACATTTTTAAGCTGTCGCAATTCTGACGCTTAAAAGGGGTCGGTATACTGGCAGCGGGTTCAATTTAAAAAAAAATGAAACTTTAAAACAGGACAGTAAATCTCCAATATTTGTTATGAATTGTGGGTGTTCCAATGACTGTGAAATATTAATATAATAAACCACCCTGCAACGCTTCGACTATAAACAATCATTTTTTTTTCACAAGAGAAAAAAAGTTGTTTTGAATATATTATATGAAGTAAAACAGTCCATGAAGTCATTACATTTTCACATCTGAAGATTGGAACCCAAATATCCATCCAGAAAAGCGGAAGTCCCACCCCAGACAATGATGCAAAAATACCCCATGGCACATACAGGGACATGATATAAAACCCAGTAACGGTCCACATGGAGATTATCGACAATCTGAGAAAGCATCCAAATATGCCTGAGGCATCTATAAGAAAGTGAAATAGCAGTATGTAGAATAGTAAAGCAACAGATAGAGTACCAACGACCATTGTTCCAAATACAAATTAAAGTACCTAAAATCCTTGAACAGAGAAAAACGCTAATCATGTGAGGAGTGTGATATGTCCAAAATATAAAAAGACCATCAGACCATATCAATAAACCAACATCGCTAGTTTTGAAGGCGGAGTGATAAAAATTAATCATTTTTTTTTTCACAAGAGAAAAAACGTTGTTTTGAATATATTATATGAAGTAAAACAGTCCATGAAGTCATTACATTTTCACATCTGAAGATTGGAACCCAAATATCCATCCAGAAAAGTGGAAGTCCCACCCCAGACAATGATAGAAAAATACCCCATGTCACATACAAGGGACTTGATATAAAACCCAGTAACGGTCCACATGGAGATTATCGACAATCTGAGAAAGCATCCAAATATGCCCGAGGAATCTATAAGAAAGTGAAATTGTAGTATGTAGAATAGTAAAGAAACAGATAGAGTACTGACGTCCATTGTTCCAAATACAAATTGAAGTACCCAAAATCCTTGAACAGAGAAAAACGCTAATCATGTGAGTGTGATATGTCCAAAATATAAAAATACCATCAAACCATATCAATAAACCAGCATCGCTAGTTTTGAAGGTAGAGTGATAAACATTAATCATTTTTTTTTCACAAGAGAAAAAACGTTGCTTTGAATATATTATATGAAGTAAAACAGTCCATGAAGTCATTACATTTTCACATCTGAAGATTGGAACCCAAATATCCATCCAGAAAAATGGAAGTCCCACCCTAGACAATGATAGAAAAATACCCCATGTCACATACAGGGACATGATATAAAACCCAGTAACGATCCACATGGAGATTATCAACAATCTGAGAAAGCATCCAAATAGCCCGAGCCATCTATAAGAAAGTGAAATAGCAGTATGTAGAATAGTAAAGAACCAGATAGAGTACCGACGTCCATTGTTCCAAATACAAATTAAAGTACCCAAAATCCTTGAACAGAGAAAAATACTGATCATGTGAGGAGTGTGATATGTCCAAAATATAAAAAGACCATCAGACCATATCAATAAACCAACATCACTAGTTTTGAAGGCAGAGTGATAAACATTCATCATTTTTTTTTCACAAAAGAAAAAATGTTGTTTTGAATATATTATTTGAAGTAAAACAGTCCATGAAGTCATTACATTTTCACATCTGAAGATTGGAACCCAAATATCGATCCAGAAAAGTGGAAGTCCCACCCCAGACAATGATAGAAAAATACCCCATGTCACATACAGGGACATGATATAAAACCTAGTAACAGTCCACATGTATATTATCGAAAATATGAGAAAGCATCCAAATATGCCCGAGGCATCTATAAGAAAGTGAAATAGCAGTATGTAGAATAGTAAAGCAACAGATAGAGTACCGACATCCATTGTTCCAAATACAAATTAAAGTACCCAAAATCCTTGAACAGAGAAAAACGATAATCATGTGAGGAGTGTGATATGTCCAAAATATAAAAATACCATCAGACCATATCAATAAACCAACATCACTAGTTTTGAAGGTAGAGTGATAACCTGTCAACACATAAAATAGTATCATAAAGCGGATACAGGAAATGTGCAGAGACATGTACTGTTGATATATGCCTCACACAAAAAGCATCCATGATAGAGCAAAAATATGTATAAACCCAGGGTCGATTGTATGTTCTGGCTCGCTTGTTCCCGAAAATAAAAACCATCTGCAGAAACCCAGGCTCGCTTGTAAGATCAGGCTCGCTTGATTCCAAAATTGGTAACCATCTGTTGCATCCGAGATGTAAGGTTTAGGCTCGCTTGTTTCCATTAGTAGCCCGCTACAGCATCCACCCTGTTCATAGCAAAAAGGTTCCTGTAGATATACAGAGAAAGAGTATAATATGTAGACCATATAAACATGGCTTTGTATTTCAAAAAACAGGTTTAAAATAGAAACAGGGCAACATTTTTTTTTTCCAATTGTTATGAACATAATTCGACCGTGAAATATTAATATAATAAACTACCCCGCAACGCTTCGACTATAAACAATCATATAAACATGGCTCTATATTTCAAAAAACAGGATTAAAATAGAAACAGGGCAACATTTTTTTTTCTAAGTAAAGTTAATCTATTAACCGTGGGAATAAAATTACACCGAAGTCAAAAACATTGCCCAGACTCATGGCAAATTTGTCATCAAAAAATCAAAAAATTAAGAAGACTGCCCTCATACGGGGAAACCAGTCTTGAACGTTTACAGAATTCAAAAATATTACAGAGGTCCAGCACAGCAATATAATCTAAAATCAGCCCAATTAAGTGGGCCACGAAGCAAGAAAAACAAATTAACCAAACTACTCTTCCAGCTTGTCGACGATTCGGCACCATCCTTCGGAAGGTCTAGGATTGCTAGGTGCTACCTCCACAGTCATGCCACCGCTCCCCTCCTGAAGGCCCGAATGCTGGTCGGTTTTTTTTTAGCCTAGACCCGCCAGACGAGTGCATTGTTCTTCCATTTGGGCCTCCTCACATAAAACCACAGTAATTGAAGCTGTGATTCGTGGGCAGTTCAGAGAGAAATTAAAGGAAAAAAGTGCAGTGCGCGTCGTGGGAGAAGGTGAAGCTGTGGGGAAATGAGGATCAGGGGAGCCCATACGGTGGCCAGATCCTAGAACCCGACCCCGCCCACTTCTAGTATCTGGATAGCGATCTGCGTGATAATCACTGGACTAGAAAGACGACTCGGTTGAGGGGCTGGGCATGGGTGCAGTCTCAGCAATGGGCACAAGAGGAGATAAAGAAGCATAATTCCAAGAAACAGAGGAAGATAGACAAGGACCAGACTTTGAGAAATGTAGATATGCAGCAAGGTCTAAGGAGCAGTTCAGCTGGCCACTTCTCCTTCTCGTCACAGTGAGCAGGCAGTGTAACCCAGCAACCGGCTCATCTGAAAAACCATAGTGAAATGCCATTTTATCGACCCGAATGCAATGCAATCGAAGGACGCCCGTTATAATTAATCTCTGATCATTAATGAGAGCCGAAGGCTGAATCATATTGGATCATGCGGAATCGCTAATAGGAGTGGAGGTCCGATCTTGAACAGTGTTAAAACTTAATGTGATTTGATGTGAAAACCTTGGAACTTAATTGAACAGTGTTAAAACTTAATGTGATTGATATGAAATCGCCACATCCATGTCCCATCGGCTTAAACGCCATCGAATGCACCCGCATCTAGGAACAGGGCAACATCTGATTGAGGACACATGGCAGAAATTGATTGGAGCGGATCTTTTTTTGGGCCGCTCGCGCAGTGGAAATCCGGACCTGAAAAATATTAGGGCGAATTTGATAAGAAATTTGCGTCACAACTCTCCCTCCGTACGCCAACCCAACTTCGAACCCGAAAAATATTAGGTCGGACGTCAGCAGGCTATTTTCGAACGCAAATTTGGTTTGAATTATGGTTTATCGTCGTTTGAAGTCTGGCGGGCTCGACTTAAGAACAATTTTGTTTGATCCCATATTATAAAATTTGTGTTGGTTTTCTTTGATAATACACATATTTATAATAAATCATGGGAATTCCATACTAAACATGTGGAAAAGTTATATAAATTATTAAGAACAATCATTTTTATGTAAAAATATCCAAATGTGCTTTTGGGAAATAAGAATTCAAGTATTTGGTTCATATTGTTTTAAAGGAAGGAGTGACGTTGGAGCCTCAAAAGATGCAAGCTATTACAAAATGACCTATTCCTAAGAAAATCAAGGTCCTTAGAAGATTTTTTAGACTTACATGATATTATTGATCATTTGTTAAGAATTATGCATGCATTTCAAGTCCACTCACATATCTCTTGAAGAAAATATCATTTATATGGAATGATGATGCTACTTTGGCATTCTCTCTTTTAATGGATGCCATGTCTTCTACACCAACATCGATTGCACCTACTTTTGGTAAAACATTCATAGTAGAGTGTGAGGCACTAGGACAAGGAATTTACATAACATTAACACAATAAGGGATATCATTGGCTTTTAAAAGAAAGGAATTCAAAGAAAATATTTGGTGAAATCTACGTATGAAAAATAAATGGAAGCAATATTACATGCAATAAAAAATGGGGATAATATATCATTGGGAGGTACTTTAAAGTCAAGATATACCATGATAGCATAAAGTATTTTTTGAAGCTATGATTTTCATTAGAAGATTAACAAAAATGAGGAGAGAAAATGCAAAGTTTTAATTTTGAGATAATCTGCAAAAAGGGTAAGGAAAATTTAGTACATGATGCTCTTTCTAAAATAGAAGAGGCCTCAAATTTATATCCAATTACATTTTCTATTCCTAGGTAGCTAGAAGAAGCTTGCCATAATGGAAAAATGACAATAGTACTAAACAAAAACTAAAATTTATAAAGGATGGGATGAACTCTATGGAGAATTGGGAGTGAAAGAGAGATATACTTTGGTGCAAATGTAGAATATTTTTATGCACGCAAGCATATTTGAATAAAAAAATATTAAGGGAGTCCCATGTCTCTCCGATGGTAGGACGCAGGGTTCCTTAAAACATCTCAAAGGATCAAAAAATATATTTTTGGAAGGAATGAAGAAAGATATTCAAAATTTTGTAAGAGAAGGTCAGGTTTGCATAATAAATAAAAGAGAGATAGTAAAATCTCTAGGGTTACTTCAACCACTCCACATACATATTCAAAGACTAGAAGATATATCAATAGACTTTATTACAGGGTTACTGAAATATAAAGGTAAGTATTACATTTTTGTGGTCATTTATATAGACAAATTTTTTAGATTTTTTTTGTAGAGCTCAAAGTACATAAACAACAAGCCAAGTGGCAGAAGTGTCCGTGAAAGAAATTCATAGTCTTCCTGGTTTTCCTAAAGTAATATTAACAAGAAATTTTGGAAATAATTATTTAATATGAGTGGAGAAACACTAGCTGCCATGAGTTCTACATATCAAACACAATCAAATGGTCAAACAAAAATAGTTAACAAATGCTTTTAAGGTTATCTACAATGTTACTCTTTAGAAAAGAAATCTTAATGGATGAAGTGGGTTCGTCAAGGAAGAATGGTAATATGATACTACCTATCACACATCTACTAAAATTTCCCCATTTAAGGCCCTTTATGGATATCCAACTCCTAGTATCTCATACTTTTTGCAAGATAAGTCCAAAGCATAGGAAACAGAGTCACATATGGAAAATACTAAAGAAACTTTGAAAATTATTATGGAAAACCTTCAAATGACATGAAACATGATAAAACAACAAGGGGAACAACATTGAAATGAAAGATAATTTGAGGAGGGTAATTGGGTATTTTTTAGATTATAGCATTATAAGCAATCTTCATTCAAGAAAAAGAAGAATAAAGAATTAGCTCAAAAATGTTATGGCCCTAAATAACTATTCATAGGATTTCACAAGTGGTATAGAAGTTATATTTTCCTTCTTCTTGCATTCATAAGGTTTTTCATGTATCTTGCCTAAAAAAGGTTTTGGGAAAAAATATGCCAATGTAAATAGAACTTCCAAAATTATATTAAGAATGAAAGTTGATTCTTGAACCACAAAAAGTTATAGATAAACATTATGTATCGCTTTGACATATAACCATTATGAAGTACCTAATCAAGTGGAAGAATATTCCTCTAGAAGAAGGTACATGGTAAAATGATCAATTCATGATGAAATACCCACGGCTAAAGGGTTTGTTTGAAGTTTTGACAAAGGTTTTGTTATATGTTTTATATAACGCAGGGTGGAATAGTTTTATTGTTTTTTAAGGTCCCACACAGTGATGAAATTTGAAGGGCAGGTCCGAATTTCAATTAGAAGGGCATATATCTATGTCACCCTTCCATAATGAAAAGCTTTAAAAAAAAAACTTTTCAATTGACCACAATAAATTATTTTTACATTTCATTTTCAGAAAGACAAAACCATCAATCTTTATATTAATAAAAGACTGTTACATATACAACAATGATGAAGGCTCAATCTTTCATTTCTTAAATATCTCATTGGCAATGTCAACATAAGTCTTGAAGACACTATTATAAGAATTTGGATACATACCACCGGGATATAGGAGATTCTTATGCGTCAGATTATGTAATGCAATTTCGACTTTGTCTCACAAGGAGCAGCAACATGGAGGTCTGGATTTTTCTTATAGAACTTTATTATTATTATTTGAAACGTTGTTTATAGATATGAAGACAACAATGAAATTATGATCATGGTGGACAATTAGTCAAGCTCATGATGCCAAACCATGATGATGTAAGTTTGGAATTTAACATTTTTACATGTTAAACACAAATAGTCAAAATCACTGACAACATAGTATGCCATAATTAATAATCATTCCCTGTTCACTTTTGTTAATAGGTTTATGTCACACGATGATCTCTCTTCTCTGGCATTTACTTCTATTGAAGATCACTATTCTAGGAATAAGGAGTCATTTTTTCCAAAAATAACCCTAGCCAAACATTGACAATGCATCAAGGATATCTTTCTATGCTTCATAAGTACATATGTTCTACTTCTAAATCATGTCTTGGAAGTGGTTGTTTTGCTGGAAATTATTCACCAGTTGGTTTCATAGCAAAGTCTTTTTCTCATTTTCAGCATCCAATACATGAAAAAGATAATGGTTTAAAACAACATAAATATTTGAAATTTTGCAAGAATTGTCTGGCACACTTTGAATATGAATTTTGAAGTCAAGTGCATGATGATGTATAGGATCAAGTGTCATTTTGAATACCAAATGTTTCACAAGAAACTTCTCAACATGCTACCCTGCAGTAAGGATTAAATGATAATATTGCATCAACTATTTCCATAATAAAATTGCACCTCGGCCATAAGACTAAACAACTACAAATGTTGTAGATCTAACAAGACCACACAATCAAATGTATTCCACAAGGCCAATACTGTATGAAAAATGAAAAGGAGTTTGCAACCAAAAATACCTTAGGCAACTAATTCAATTAGATACACCAAACCATCAGTAAAAAGGAAAACCAGCCTACTCAAAAGGAAAGCATTTACCTCCTTTGACAAAATTTTGAGTTCCGAAACAAGGGCCTTTATTTTCTTGTCAATGCCCCTAGTAATTTGAATGGGGTTTGCACCTGCTGCAACAACCTAAAAAAAAAAGGTTTCATTTCAAATTATTTTACACAAATTTAAGATACAACCATTGTCAGTTTTGTATTTCCTAACAAGCTCATAAATTTTGACAAAAGAACCAAAATTTTTTAATACCTGATAGCAATTTTTTCACTCAAAAACTATCTTAGACTCAATAAGCCTAACCCAAAACTAAAAAACCAAACACCATAAGACCCTACAAAAATGAATAGATGATCTTAATCCAGTACTATCGACAAAAAGTTACCTTTACACCCTCACTTATTAAACCTTGTGCTATTGAATTTTAACTTCAACTGCTGCAGCAGAAGGACGGATGCAGCAGCAACATTTTTTTTTGGAGGTTGCTTGCATGCCATCCAGAAATTTAATTCAGCATTTAAAATTCCTGCAAGTTTTTTTTGTAGACGGCCGCAGCCATATTTCTGTACATGATTGTATTTAAACACAACAACCAACATTAACGCAATTCACCAACCAGAAATTAAACAAACAGAAATTTACCCGACAGTTTTGTAAATTCAAAAGGAGGACATGTGGAGCATTAATATTGGATCGCATGAAATTGAAGGGAATCTGAAAACCTGAAAACCGGACCCGAATTTTTTATAGGGCACATTGGATTAAGAATTCGAGTTAAAATTAGGCAGACGTCAGCATCCCATTTTGGAACGCGAATTTGGTTTGAAATTCAATCTATTCAGACTTTTGAAGTCCGACGGAAAGGGTTATTTAATGTTTTGATAGTTTAATATATACATATGTTTTAAACATATGTTATATATATATCATATGCGAAATGAAAGGTGGGCCATATAATTTAGTTTTAATTTTATTTTTTTTAAAAGAGGGTTTATTATAATATGTTTTATATGTTACGGCATATAAAAATAAAAAGGAAAAAAAAGCTTGGTAGTTTTTTTTATAGACAGTACGTAAATTTTTTATTACACAGCAGTGTGTAAAAAGTGAAAGACTGAGTGTAACTTTTTAAGTGTGTATGCACAGCAGTGCGAAAGGGAAAAACACAACAGAGTGTTTTAGAGACAGAGTATGTTTGTTTTGAACAGACAGTGAGTTAGTTTTATGCACTGCGTTTTGTAGCAGTCATAATTTTGTAATCCCTCTCAGTGAGGAAGTAGTGTAATAGTTTTTTTTTGAGTTATTGAAGGGAATAGAAGCTTGTTTTCAAAGTATTGAAACTCTGTCTCCTGTCAAAGAAATTTTTATTTTCTCTGTGTTAGAGGAAGGGAGATTTATTCTCCATTCATTGTTCTGGAATTTTTCAATATTCCAACATGTGCAAGAACAACAGATGTTGTGGTTCCATCCCCAGCTAAATCATTTGTCTTTGTTGCAGCTTGCCTTACCAACTTGGCCCCAATATTTTCAACTGGGTCCTCTAATTCAACCAATAAAAAGGCCAAAACCATAGCATTGAGATACATTTCATTACACTGTCAATAACAATAAAATTTGACTCAGCCATAACCCTTTCCTTTTATTGTTGTGAAAAGCTTTATGCATTACTCTAATGTGGCTAATCCATAGGCCAAGTAGACCACTGGGTAAAAAATATGTTTCCTTTCACCTTTGAGTTTTCAAATTATGCCTACCAAATCTAAGACATTTAAGAGGGGGAACTAATACAACGTTAAAAAGAAAACCAGAGCACACATCTACAAATTACCTCCTTAGCTACTGTCACACCATCATTAACTATTTTCAGAGAACCATGCTTGCTCTCCAAGACAACATTTTGCCCTTCTCCCCAAGGGTGAATCCAACAAGATCAGCAAGTTTGTTCACACCGCCTACAAGAAAATTGACAATTCTTTCAGTAAGTGTGCAATTGAATGCCAGACCATATGCAAAAACAACCCTCCATGAAAAATCAAAATAACACATTAAAATCGAATATAAGTGGAGAAGGAAAGATCCACCACAGTGAAGTTTCACGTGCAGGTGACCTTCCTTTAAACATAATTTTTTTTTTGACCTGCAATTTTTTTGTCACTGAGCCATCCTTGTTGAAGTACAACTCCTTTTACATAGCTCTTGTATTAATTACCTTCTCTCTGTCTGCCATAATTATCAAACATTGCACCCAACTTCTTCCCCTTTCCATTGTTACCCAATGAGGTAGATGTGGCAATTATTGTCATACTTCCCAAAGCAGAGGCCATCTTCTCTTATCCTGAATATAGAATTACAAGATCTTCATATTAGTATGAACCTTAAAAAACATGACTCCCATTGCTAAAATCCACTTTTAAGTTGTAACAGGAAAACTAAACAACTATCGCAACTTTTGGCAACTTCTGGAGCATTAAGAGAGAAACAACCAAAGATAAATACAACCACAATCCTCATTTTAATGAGACCAGACTATATATTTGCATTAAGATAATAGAAAGAAATCATGACTATATTAAGGCCAGCACAAAAAAATCTTTAACCAATGTCTCTCACGGCCTTCAGGTTGCCATGCTAGAGGTTGCATATTTTTAATTTAAATTCTTGACCTCTCATGCCCATTTATGAATGCATCCAATGGGATATCTACATCAAATTCTCCTCTATATCCCCAAAAACAAATTCCCTACTACAAGAGCACCAGTATTGATGGATCACCCCACACCATCCCACCCACTAGAAATGGTGAAAAAGGAAACCCGAGAAAACTTCTGAAATATCTCAAGATCACTATATGGGTGGTTCTTATGAATCAACCAACCATTCAGAACATGCTCATCAATCCAAACCATGAGTATTATGTGACGATCTTCAAGCAGGCACTAAATCGGATTTCTGAAGCTATGTTAGAGAAACCCTAAACTCTCACTGAAAATAGGTGAAATGTGGGACCACTCAGAGATTGACATGTGCCAATTGGTACAATTGGTATACAATTGGCATGCTCAAACAACGAGGTGATGCAGGAATGACATGAGGGAGAAAATATCAGAAAAGCCCCAAATCTGGACAACTAAAGCTCATCACCAACCTGAGATTGACAACTTTACATGATGTAACCTATGAAATCGTAAATGGAGAAATCATAGTAACAATAAAGTAACCTATGTAACAATAAATTTAGATTCATCCTGGGAGTGGTAATGGGAGAAATCATAGTGAACAACAGGAAACATGCAGAGTTGCTTACAATCAAATAGATGAAAAAACACATACGAAAAACCTAGATAATAATCATGAACAAGCTTAATATTGAATTATGAACTGTAAAGGAACTTACAAAATGTGACATTACGAACTTGGTCAAGCGCACAAGCAAAAATATCCTGGACATGACCCTGGTTGACAAGTTGTATTGCTCATGATGCAAGAGGATTTGTACCTGCACTGCCGAGTCAATCAAAATCCATCATTATCTATACAATAAATACAAGTAATTGATGTAGTATTTTTTACTCTAAGATGCATTCTTATGATAATGTTAGAACATATGTTTAAAATGTCAAAACATACCTGAATAAGCTCCTCTTTGTTTCAAGAACAATTTATTGGAGTCACATGAACTTGGAACAAGCCTCCCACGATCTGAAAGAGTAGCAACTAAGTCAACAGTGACTTTTTTGTTGCTACGCTGGATCAAGGGAGGTTTGCTCCAAGATTAAATCGCTCCAATAAATTATTCTCTACTAAACAGGGCCAACCATGTGAAGGTGGAAGCTCTTATGGCCCCTCCCCCCCCCCCTCACATCACTCTCAATTCCCCGATACCCAATCTATATTTCATTTTTTACTTTCATGAGCATAAAAAAAAAAATTCAATAACTAATAAAAAAACAATTCAACAAAAAGTACACAAGGAAACATTGAAATTAATGCTTGACATAAAAATAGTATGATAAATGAGTTTTTTATATAACGCAAAAAACATTCCAAGTATGGTAACGTTTGTCTTATAATAATACAATATTTTACATTATCAAAATTTCTTTTTCTTCTTCCTATTTCTAAAGCTCATAATTACATCATCAATATCATCGTGCTCTGCTCCCGTTTCGTGCCTTTCGACCCACACTGCTGACCTAGTTGCGTAGTCACGATGTCTGGTCTCATCCAGTGACGGGGCATCGCCTACAAAAACAGATAATATTAAATTTTAATTGTCAGTTTTTAAATATCATTGAACTAGTTCGGTAATATTAATAAAAAAAATTGCAATGAGATTATTTACGTGGTGCACCAGTTGTCGCCGCTGACCTAGTTGCATTGTCACGATGTCTGGTCTCATCCAGTGACGGGGCATCGCCTCCAAAAACAGATAATATTAAATTTTAATTATCAGTTTTTAAATATCATTGAACTAGTTCGGTAATATTAATAAAAAAAATTTCAATGAGATTATTTACCTGGTGCACCAGTTGTCGCCGCTGACCTAGTTGCGTTGTCACGATGTCTGGTCTCATCCAGTGACGGGGCATCGCCTACAAAAATAGATAATATTAAATTTTAATTGTCAGTTTTTAAATATCATTGAACTAGTTCGGTAATATTAATAAAAAAATTGCAATGATATTATTTACCTGGTGCACCAGTTGTCGCCGTTGGGACTGTTGCCCTGTCTTCCTCTCTGGTGGTAAGATCCTCAAGGGAAACATTCTCTGTCATTTAAAAAAAATGTTATAAGGACAACCATCAAGGTATAATTAGAAAAAATTATAAGTGGAAATTAATTACCGTCACGGCCCTCACTGATAGTAGCATTGTCGGCCTGGTCCCCACTACAATGATCAGGTTGCACGTGAGGAACATCTACATCTGGCTCTAAAACTGGGTTATTTGCCTCGTCGATAGTGCTACTCCCCTGATTTAAACAAAGTTGTTAGAAATTAAATTTATGGACGAAAAAAAACATATTGAAAGGTTAATGTTTTACCTTATCAGGCATTCTGGATCTTGGGACCTGCCCCAAGCTTCTGCGACGTTCAACTACGGCTTGATAGCCGAAATGGAAAGCGATATTTTTATCTTCCTCTGTAGTTTCTATTCCGAAGTCATCACCCTACATTACATATGATTCTGTATTTTTAATCATATTTGATAGGATTACAAAAACGTTGGAAGGCGATACAATTAATTATAAGATGTTTAGCTACTTAATTACAATTCTTGCAGCTAATTTCAAGTAGCCTCCCTGGCCTAGCTTGTAATGGCCCTTTTTTTGAATCCCAGCTTTGGTTGCCTTTGAGGTGTCAGGCAACCTAGCATCAAAATATTGAAGTCAGATATGACATAGCACACATTTATTTTAGACATAGAGAAAATTAAAGCTATTGAATTAAAGTTGTAATTTACCTTGCGGGTCCAATTGGCATTTTTCCTTCTTTCTTTTCCCTTTTCTCTTTTCCGTCATGGATGAGTGCTCTCCACTCACTCTCTGGAATTGTGAGAGGATGCTCGTATCTAGGGTTAAATTTCAATTGTGTCCTATAGGTGTCCTTGGTATATTTCAAATATTTGCCGGCTACCCGAGCCACCGATGTTCTGTCAAATGTGCCGACCCCAAAAAGGGCTTCTAGATAATCTAGAAGTTCTTTTTTCAGGTTGGAATTCTGGGAATTCCACCCTGTGCATATGGCTGGGCCAAAAATTACCAACACATGGCTCTCCAAAAACCTGTAGAACTCATTATTTCCTACACAGAAAAAAAGATATTATCATTAATTTAAAAATAAAAATCATGATAAATATGTTTTAGATAAAGTACATGAAATAGTTAAAATATTAAAATTTACTTGGGAGTTGTACATGCTTTATAGGGACACCTTCATCGTTCACCAACAACGTGCCATTAATGGTCCCTGTGGAGCTGACACGTGTAGCTCCAGGAAACGCAATAATGTAGTTGGCTATATTAGCCTCATCACTGCCAACACATTCAGCGGTTGGCTGGGTGTCTGCTTGGGTAGGGTGTGTTTCTTGGCTGGCACCTAAAGGAGTAGAAGGTGTACGAGAGGGTTGCTGGGAAATCTCTTTCCCTTGTGTCCCACTACCACCAACACCGGGTTCAGCAAGTGCTAGAAAACGCTACATACAAAAGAATGTTTTGTTAGTTTAGTCAATGTAAAAATTAAAAATCAAATTATCACAATTCATCTCATGCAGAACAAAAAAATATCCTTTTGACTTTTTATTATTACCTGATATGTTTCTAGCTGGCTCATAAGTTTTTTTATCCTCTCGTCTGTTTTAGGTGTTTGAGGCACGTCTATCAAAGTATTAAATTACGACCATGCATCTCGCGCCTTTTTTCGCAACAAGAACACTGGAGATAGGGATGAAGAAAGCTCTTCCTCAAAGAGGGAATCATCGGGCGTACCATGGCTAGGTGTCTGCATATTTGAACAAAATTAGTATTATTTCAATTATGTAAATAACTAAAATACCTAAATATAGAGCAATGCTGGCACTTTACATGTTCTTCCGCTGGCCTCTTTCCGCGATCATCCCATCTCGGGGTTGTTCCTGTACTGCCCTAATCAGTCTTCCACATTGCAATAAAATTATAAATGTAAAAACTTGAAAAAAATATCTAACTTGAAAAAAAAAAATGAAAACTGAAATAATTTCTAATAAGACACCGGAAGATAGAGCTAGAGTTTCAAATATGCCTTGCATTGAATTCATTCCTAGAAGCACGTCATTGCACATTAAGGCACCCAAACAAGAGACGAGTTGACAATGAAGACCTTATTGAATATATTGTTGGAGCAACTTCTAGTAAACTTGTTGTGAAGACCTTGAGGACATTTTTGGAGCAACATTGTTGAAGCTAATGGTATAGCATTGTTGGAGACGATCTTGAAGGGCCTTGAAGTGAAGCTTTTGGAGAAACTATTGAAAAATCCTTAGAGCATTTAAGTAAGGCACTTTCTATCTTCCATCACCTTTTTCCTTTCAATATCATTTAAACGATTTTTTTGATATTTAATGTTTGAAATCATGTTATAATTCCTTGATTATATGTGTTTGGGGACTTTCCCTTTGAAATTACCCAAAAATACCTTGGTAATTTTATCTTTAGGATGCATGTCTGACCCTATTGTTCAATATTTTGATTGATAGTAGTAAACATAGAGAGTTAGGGGGCTCTTAACTTGGTTTGGTTGGGCCATTAGATCCCTAACATCTACTAGGGAGAACCCCCCTTGAGTTGGAGGAGAGCTAGCCCGAAGTGAAAAGAGGTTGGTGAGGTGACAATGGGGCTAATGAATTACACATGGTATCACACTTTAGCTTTAGGACTTTATCTTGAGAAGTGTGAGATTTTGCTATATCAATTCTCAAATTTTTTACAACACTATTGTTAAGAACTAATAAGAAGTGATGTTGAGGGTTTTTTGGGTATAAGAAACAATACCATTTAAAAACTAGGGTTCTTAGTCCTTGGCATTCCTTCACCTGGGCCTAGGGGCACACTAGAATAATTTCACACTAAACCATGCAAACTTAAAATTAACTTAACAGATCCATAAAGTAATAATAATCGTAATTCATAATTTTCTATTGTACGATATGATGCAAATTATTCAAACATGAAGCAATGAAGACATGAAATGTCTGAATTTCAAGATTGATGAACCAATACAAGAAGTTAGAAACTACAACTTTGATTCAATACTCTGTGTCCTAACTCCAGGAAGGAATCTAGTTTGTAGTGTAGAACATGCATCGTGTATTATCAATTCTTAATTGACAACAACTAAAGGACATCTACCTCATAAATTCCCTCCCATTTTGTGTTTTTATGTTATATTCCTTATAAAAGTGTCAAATTTCTCTCAAAGTAAGCAACCACTGAATAAAATAAAAAATGGTTGAGATATGATTGAGAAATGGTCATTTATTTCTTGAAAGGATCTTCATGATTTCTTTGGTTGTTTTTCATCTCAAGAAACAAGAAATGACCTAAGAAACTATCGTGACGTAATATAAGAAAAAACACGGTGCAATGGACATTTTCAAAGCCAAATGATGTCCATTAAGGACATGGCCTTTATTTGGTTCCTATTTCATAGGAGTTTCGAGTAGAAATGGAACTTTTTTGTACCATTTCCAGTAGTAAAAAGGGAAAACCTTCTTTTTCCATGGGAAATAATTTACCTTTCCTTTTTCAAGATAATCTAAATCACAAAAAATATGAACTATACTGCACACATTATTAGATAATGTGAAAGTGGAAAAGGAATACCCTACACAAGTGATGCACACATGTACATTTGAACACTAATAGATTTTTTTAGTTGAAATGCAATGCTTGTTTTCATTTAAATTTAGGGTTTTTAAAGCAGGGAGAAATAATGGTTGCTAAATTAATAAGCATTTCTTTGGGAAAAATTTAAATCTTGTATTGGGTGATGAAGATAATAGAGGGTATTGAATCTTGATTCTTGACATCTAGAGAGAACCCTACGGCCTAACATAATCCAATGGAATTGACCAAAAAAACCCAAATAGAGTCAACCCTACTATAGGAGAAATGGCTTGCAGTAAGAACTTACCATTTTACAAGAGCTCAGGGCAAATGTTGTTCTGCAAGAGCTGAGGGTGAATGTTGTTCTGCAAGAGCTGAGGGCGAACGCTGAGGACGAATGCAGGGTGAATGCTGTTCTACAAGAACTCAAGGTAAATTCTGAGGGCGAATGCTGTTCTGCAAGAGCTCAGGGTGAATGCTATTCTGCAAGAGCTCAAGGTGAATGCTGTTCTGCGAGAGCTCAGGGTGAATGTTAAGGGCGAATGATGTTCTGCAAGCGCTGAGGGCGAATGCTGAGGGCGAATGTTGTTCTGCAAGAGCTGAGGGTGAATGCTGAGGGAAAATGCTATTCTGCAAGAGATGAGGGCAAATGTTGTTCTGCAAGAGCGGAGGGCGAATGCGCGCGTGATATCAGACGTTAATGTAGCTATTGCGACGGATATAAGTTTCGTATTTTTAATAAAATAATTTTTATGTAGCGCGCATATAAGTTTCGTATTTTTATGTAGCACACATATAACTATCGTTATACTAACGGCGGAAAAAGCGTCGCTATTGCGACGCATGCCTCCAAACATCGCAATTGCGACACTTAGACATTGTGTCGCACTTGCGACATTTGGAGGCAGCGATCGCAATAGTGACGCTTTGGGGCATAGTGTCGCAATTGCGACGTCTTCCTCCAAACGTCGCAATTGCAACACTTTTTCTAAGTGTCGGTATTGTGACACTTTTCTATAAACGTCAGTATAGTGACGGTTTCGGGCAGGATTGAAAAAAATTGGGGAAATTTCCAACATTTGGTCAAAAAGATCGGAACCAAGTGTCGGAATTTCCCCCAAATGTAGTAGTGACTTTTAATTTAAAAATTGAACACTATTGAATCATGTTAACCACAAAAAAAAATTGGGGACGACTCTCCACCCAACCCTAGGCTCAGCTACACATAATATTTCTACAACTGGCCACCCCCGAGCCCTCATTCAACGTACTACTTCTAGAGAATCCTTTGTCTC
The DNA here is from genome assembly GCA_034641835.2 of Pinus albicaulis. Taxonomy (NCBI): domain Eukaryota; kingdom Viridiplantae; phylum Streptophyta; class Pinopsida; order Pinales; family Pinaceae; genus Pinus; species Pinus albicaulis. Next base: position 62,981 of record JAXQQM020076128.1, read on the forward strand.
ACAACACTTTTATCTCAAGATAATGGAAGAAGGAATGATGAATCTTATCTTCCTCAACGTCTATTAAATGAACCAAAAAATTGGAAAGGGTCTGCATGCACACATTCTATGTGTCAACATGCAAATTTTATTTCTTTATTTTAAGTTTTGCTTAATTTAATATTTCTCTTAATTTAACTCTTTCTTATTTTATTCCTTTTTTGTTTGTTGTTAACTTTACTTACTTTTACTATTTTTATAGTTCTCTTGATTTAATTCTTTCTTATTTTATTTTAGTTTTTGTTAACTTAACTTATTTTTACTATATATATATAACTTCAGTATTATTATTTACTATTTTATTTATTTATTATTATTATATTGTCTTCTTTATTTATTATTTATTTACTATTATTATATTTTCTTTAATTTTTACTATTTATTTACCATTATTATCTTTTATTTACTGTTTATCATTTATTATGTTATTTTATTTATCATTATTATTGTTATTATCAGGGGAAATTACATACTCCCCCTCTTTAAATAAATTCATCCCGAAGCTAAGTTGAATCATTTAACATTTTATTTATTTAGTTATTTATTACTTCATGTTTTCCCTACACCCTCTGCTGAACTAGTATATCCAGTAGGCATCGAAAGTTTGGGCCACACCACTCGGGAAATCCTAAGGAATCTCTATCATTTTTCCCACTTTTGGAACCAGGCATAGGCCTCGTCGTTATGTACCATAACCCAAGGCTGGCCCCAAGGCTCGCATCTGGATCAGACCTTATCTGCCCCAAGGCAGGCACCCAGATCAGTACTCCATGTAGTAGTACTCCAGGCATCTCGAAAGGCTGGCCCACTCCCTCCACACTCACTAAGGTGCACAACCCTAGGCATTGAATTCCTTACACCCCCACCAAAATTCAGCTTCCCAATCCAATATCAAGCACTCAACCTCCTCAAAATGGTCCCATAGCTCCTAAAGAGCTATCCATCAAGAGCTATACAAGACAAAGGAACCACTTTCATATGTAGTGTTGATTGAGTATGTCCCCAACCCATATGGTGTTTCATATTCTCCCTCGCAAGTATGGGCTCCCATGAGATCATCAAATAACCAACCCTCTCGACTCATTTGTGGGTTTCTTGTCAATCTCCACATCTCAATATACAACCAATGCATTAGCTATAACATCATAATATTATAGAAAATAATTCACATGTTAAGTCTTGCATGTCATCATACGAACATAACATCATTGTTTTCAATAAATTATGCATGTAATAAATTTATGTACAATTAGCACATGCTTCACATCATAATATCCTTCTAAGTTATAACATCATCATTCAACGTCAAAGATATCACCACATAATAAATGAACCACATGTCAATATACTTCAATATAACATTGCAAAGCAAAATTCACTCTTACACAAATAACACATTGCGACAAAATAAATAACCATATAGTCACATTGCTATTAGTTTAAATCGAACTCACAAAATATAATAAAAATTTATTTATTTATAATATTTATTACCAATTTACATTTCAAAACATAAATAATAATAAATAATAAATAAACATAATAATGAACTATTGACTTATAAATTCCATTACTAAATTGTAATTCAAAACCAACTTTAAAACATAACCATAAGTTATTAATACCCACTAATTTTATAATACTCTAAATATTTTCAAAACTAGTAAGAATTAAAACAAATATTTATAAGAATTAATTAATACCTATATAAATAATACGCAAACACTTGTATTTATCTCTACATGAATGCTTTAAAAGTAATATTACATAGTATTATTAAGGGATTTAAAATTTTAAATGAATTAAGTATTTTGAATTTTGAAGGTTTGTGTTTGGCCTAGAAGCTTTCTCACATGTTTACAATGGTGTATGGATCATTTCACACCAACCTAGTGCTTTCAGTAGTTCAGAGGATGGCCAGAGATGGTATAATCTTGGAGTGTTGCACTTTTGCACTGCATTTTCATACAATAACTGTATTTTCACTATATCTCTTAAAATCTATACCTATTTGCCATGATATTTTTTATAGTAGATGCATGGGGTTGAGATGAATAAGCTCACTTAATTTCAAGTGAAAATGATTTACTTTTTTCGAGAAATGAGCCACTTTCATCTACAACTAGTTTTGGATTTTCTCGAGATACATGAGTCAGATTTGGGTCAAAATTTTTGTGGAGAGGGTTTATAATGATATTCACTTTGTGTCAAAAAATCAGCTCAATATGGCGTACTGTTTAGGAGATATTCAAAAATATCAGTCGTTGTGCTTTTGGATAACTTCACTTCAAGATTATTTTCTGACTAAATGGGGATGAATTTTGAAACAGTAAAAGAGGTTTTCGTTAAGAAAAAGCTAAATAAATAAAACATTCTTCTATTTCTTCACATGTGTCATATATTGGATGATTTAAATGAATCTTTACAGCCTATTTTTCATATTTTTTTATTTCATGTTTTATTCATGATTGTTGGGCACATATTCTAAGGATATGGAGAGGAATTTTCGAAAAATGAGAGAGGTTTCTCCCAAAAGAACAAATATGAAATTAATTATATCAAATATGTAATTAATAATCAACGAACAAACTATTCAACTAATTAACATAGAATTTTCAGAAAAACGCGAATAGAGATAGCTTATCTGCAACGATGATATTGTTTACTTGTAATTTAAGAGTTGAACGATATTCAATCCTGTTAACTACAACAAAATTTTGGGGACAACTCTCTACCAAACCATAGGCTCAGCTGCACATAATATTTCTACAGTTGGCCACCCCCGAGCCCTTAATCAATGTACTACTGCCAGGGAATCCTTTGTCTCACAACGCTTTTCTCCCAAGAGAATGGATGAAGGAATGATGAATATCATCTTCCTCAATTTCTATTAAATAGACCAAACAATGGAAATGGGTCTTCATGCACACATTCCATGTGTAACCATGCAACTTTTATTTCTTTATTTTAAGTTTTACTTAAATTAATATTTCTTTTAATTTAAGTATTTCTTATTTTATTATTTTATTATTTACTTTTTAACTTTACTTATTTTTACTATTTTTATATTTCTCTTGATTTAACTCTTTCTTATTTTATTTTAATTTTTTTAGCTTTACTTATTTTTCCTATTTTATAGTCTAATTTTATATATATTTATTTACAACTTCAGTATTATTATTTATTATTTTATTTATTTATTATTATTATATTGTCTTTATTATTTATTATTTATTTACTATTATTATCTTTTCTTTAATTTCTACTATTTATTAACCATTATTATCTTTTCTTTAATGTTTATCATATATTATATTATTTTATTTATTATTATTATTATTATTATTATTATTATTATTATTATGGGACATTACACAGTTTATGACAATGGTTTTTAGCCTTGCCTTGCATTTTCCAGATGCCATGGTGTGTTGGGATTTTGATCTCGGTTTTGAGCTATGGATTTACTGGATGGATTCAAAATCTGGGGCGGAGGTGGTCTCAAGGTTCATTTTCGAAAGCCTAGGAATCCCTTGACCGGTTTTGGAGGGATACATGGTAAATACTAGGGGAGGTGTCTTGATTTAGGGCCTAGTGATCTGGGATTGGATTGCGGTAAAACATAAGAGACTAGGAGATGGAAAATCCCTTGATTGGAGCACTGATTGGGTGTGATCAAATTATGGTGAGGGTGAAGGTGGTTTGACCTATGGATTCCCTTGGTTGTGTTTTTGGATGATTTTATCCATGAGATCCCACATTCATGCTTGGAATATGGCACAGGGGTCACTAAATGAAAATATATTTGGTTGAACCATATCTATGGCGGGTGGAATGTGGAAGTCTTGAACCTGGTCAATAGTTTCCTATGTTTAATGGAAGCTAAGTTCTATTGCTTTTGTACCTATAATTATGTGGATTTAATGGTTGTATTCTCACTATTATTTCCATGGTTTTATGCTAGTTGTAAGCATGTTTAAATGACTGGTTCATGAAATTGTTAATTAATGTATTCACTTGTAATTGTTAAAATGATGGATGCAAGACCTAATTGATGTTATATCTGGTTAAGGAAGAAGGTGGTGATCCTTCTTGTAATGTTTCATAAGTGCTTTCAATCATTTATTTATCGTCTACAAAATCTTCCTTTGGTTTTGTAACAGTTATCATGGTTTAATAGATACGAGTTAATATTGGACCCCTATTTTCCATAAATTCGGTCCTTATTCCTAGCAAGCAATTCTTTGAGTGTGAAAATGTGAAGTTGGGTTACACTTTTTGCTCTTTTTTGAGAAAAAAATATCATTTTTTTTGTTCTTCAAATTTCTACAAGCCAAAACAATTTTTCTGGTTAGAATTTCATTTTATGATAAAAATAAAAGTTGTCAGAAATTTTATTAGCTTTCTATTAGTTTTTTTGGAATTTTTTTATACACATTTGAAATGTCAACTTGACATTTCTTTGAGTGTGTGTTTTTTAACAATCAAAGGATTCATAAAAAGCCATGTTCAAACGCGTTGGTGTATTATTTGAAAAAATTGTGTTTTTGAGAAACAAAATGTGTTACAACAATCTAGACAGAGTCTATTTCGGTTTCGTTATATTTACGAAACCAACTGATTCATATCATAATTACTAGAATTTTTTGAATTGATCCAATATGAAAAAACTTCATATTTTGAACATGTTTCGACTCGCACAAAATTTCTCAACATATTAGTTATAAACTAAAAATCTGTAAACTACCCATTACAGACAACAGACTAATTTAATGCACCATAATTTTTTCAATTTTTTTACAGTGTATTTTGGAAGATACATAATTTTGATGGCACTAAATCATAATGACCTTCAAAAATTGTTTGCATCAATTTTATTACAAAATTAATGAAAATTAGTAACTATTTATGAAATTCCATAAAATTTACATTTTCTAAAAGTAGATTAAATTCTGCAATGATTGTCTTGGTTCCGACAGTTAATTCATAAAGTTTCATGGAGTTTAATCATTCCAAAGTTGAAGAAATGTGTTCAGAACCGAGCTACTATGTAATTGCAGATGTGTTAGTTCGGTCAAACTTTTAAAAAGTTTGGCTGAATTTTTTTTTGTCCCGATAGCCCATCAATTCTAACGACACAAAAGTTCAGTCAAAGTTTTTACATAAGTTCGACCAAAATTTTAATCAAATTTACGTCGACTAGAAAATTCAATGAAAGCCCTCCAAAAAAAACATTTTGCAGCTATATAAATAGCCGAAAACATAATCATTATTTTCGCATAATTTCGCACATTTCTTCATTTGGGCTGATTTTGCAGAGGACCTTTTTTGGGCTTAGTTTTCAAATGACTCTTTTGGGCTTAATATTCAAAAGACATTTTTTGGAGGTATGTGATATTTTTTTAAATGATTTTTGGGCTTAATTTTCTATGGAATTTTATTGGAGGTATTTTGTTTTTAGAGGTTTTGGGCTTAATTTTCAAAAGACATTTTTTGGACTTTTTTTAGGCTTAATTTTCAAAGGACTCTTTTTAGGCTTGATATTCAAAGAACATTTTTTGGAGGTATTTTTTAAAGTGACATTTTTTAGAGAATTTTTGGGCTTAATTTTCAAAGGACATTGTTTGGAGGTATTTTGTTTTTAGAGACAATTTTTTAGAGGTTTTTGGGCTTAATTTTCAAAGGAAATTTTTTGGAGGTATTTTTTAAAGTGACATTTATTAAGAGGTTGGGTTTAATTTTCAATGGAAATTTTTGGAGGTATTTTTTGAAGTGACATTTTTTTAGAGTACGTGTTTTGGATTGAAGTAAATATTTTATAATGAGTTTTTAAAATGAGTTTTTGTCTAAATTTTTAAATGAATCTTTTTTGCAGGACTTGGAAGGAAATATTTTGAGCTTCATTTCATTTTTAGAAGACATTTTTTTCTCGGATTTTTTAAAATAGGTGTTTTGGGTTCAAGTATGCCTTCTGTACAAAATTTTTAAAATGAGTTTTTTTAAAATTAAATCTTTTGTGATGCTTTTTTTAATTGAGTTTTTGTGTAAATTTTTGAAGGAAATATTTTGAGCTTCATACTCAATTATCATGGGAAATCGAAGGAATTGCAAGATAAAATATGATCGAACAAGAGACTCCAAGGAATGTAGAGAATAAGGGAGAGAACATCACAAAAAAAGAGAGAAGAATGCTCAAATATTGAAAGGGAAAATCAACCTCAACTAGAAGCTGAAGTAGGTATGTAAATGTAAATATTATAAATTTGATATTTAAAATTTGACTATTGTATTGTGAAACTTAATTTTTATTTGATGAACTAATTTGAAAAACATTTTGCAATGTAAATAGAGAGAGATATTCCTCATAACATTGATGATGAGATACAAAATTTTTAAAGATAAAGTGAAAGAGATATTGAACCAATGATTGAAGATGGTGAAAATGTTGAAAGAAATTCAAGTGAAGAAATTGAATCACCAGGTATGTGTGTGTGTGTATATATATATGTGTGTGTGTGTGTGTGTGTGTGTGTGTGTGTGTGTGTGTGTGTGTTGAACATGTGTATTATTGAAATGATACATATTTATTAATTTAGTTATTTATTGAATATGTAAACTTATTGTGTACATTTAATTCTAATATGTACAGATGAAATCAATATCAATGATGAGATGTTAGAAAATGTTGACACTCACACATATGGAGATCAAAAAAGTTGACCATGTTATAAGATATCATGTTAATCGCATTATTTATTTGTTCTTTAAAGATGAAAATGTGGTAGTTCAAGCCCAATTATTGAAAAAAATTTTAAAATCAAGAAAATTAAAAGAAGCTACGACTTTATTGAGTATTCGAAAATGACAAAAGATAAAAAAAAAATGAAGAAAAATGTGATACAAAATATAAATAGTGGTCTAAAGTCAATTAGAAGATCTATAAAGAAAAGTGTTTCAGATGCACATGTTGGGAAAAATACTGAGAGGGGGGGGTGAATCAGTATTTAGTGCAGACAATAAAACTTTGATATTTCTTTCGTAAAAACCATACGCAACTTTCTTGAAGCAAACCTGCGTATATACGCGGATATCATTTACAGAACTCGCGTATATCCAGTGATCTAATTATGCATTTAGTTCTTGACTTATATCATTGCATTATTCATTCATCAGATATTTAGAAAAAAGTAAACAAGTGCAGGAAGAATAGAATAATCATCACACATAAGCAACCACACATGAACACTAGGAGTTTTAGGTGGAAACCCAATTCGGGAGAAAACCATCGCTACCGTCGTCTCAGTCTTCAATTTTTATTATTAAGAAAACTTCTTACAACATGTACTGGTGTAGACTCATACCAGTACGCAGGCACCCACCTGCAGAAGGCTACAACCTTCTCTCGTTTACCAGCCTCTCCTGGAAGGGAGCAACAACCCCCTACTCTCGTTTACCAGCCTCACCTGGAAGGGAGCTACTACCCCCTGATATTAGCACCAGCCTCTACTGGCATAAATTTTCTACGTTCAGACTGAAGGTTTCAACCCTCAGATCCAATGCAGACCACGTTTCATCAATTTTCAAACTAGATCAAACAGCTCCAACAGAACCCTTTACTTGTCAATAAACAACCTTTGCCCAATGCATCAAACAGAACAGTGAAACCACTGTAACCAGAATATTAGAGATAGCCCAGAATTTAGAATAAATATGCAGAAACACATTCAACCTTGAGCAACCATAAGATCAGATATCATACGCACTTTTATTTAATCAGACCCGCGTATATACGTGCTTTTTATGAAGTGAACCAGCATATACATCTGTGCATTTACCAAAATAACCCTAACTGTCCATATGCGACTTTGTTGAAACAGTTCCGCGTATACACGCGCTTTTCACGAACTGAACCTGCGTATAGATCTATAAAAGATAAAATTTGCACAACAGATCAGATCTATGAACTTACCCAGATTTCTTCAAGTTCTTCAGCAGATTTGCGCCAGGTCTTCATCACTTTTTTTCAGATCATCCAAGAGATTCACCATTTCTAGATCTAGAGATCTTTAACCTTCACCATGTTCATAGATGCATCATAGATTCAGATCTATCAATCAAGAACAGAGTTCAACCATGCAGATATACTTCAGAGTGAAGTATTCATCAAAGCCCAGACACTTTCACCCCATGCACAATGATTTTATTCTCCTTATATAGATTTTGCCTTCATCAATACCATGAGTCAAAACCACATCACTTTCGATGGTATTCCTGGATGGGATCAAATAGACAATCCAGTGCTCAATACAATGGGTCAATACCATGGTAGTAACCCTTGGTTTTACATATTTAGAGTGCAATTGAGCATACGCGACTTGGTACGTTATTTCCTGCGTGCATACGCGACTTCTCCTAGACAAACTTGTGTATTCATTGTGACATACACTTTTCATCACTGTTTTGGCCCATTCTGGAAATTCTTTCTTCTGCACCTTCTATACTGATTGTAGATACATCATATGTATATCATTCACAAGCTCATCAAGAACAACTTCATTAAGTAGGTTGCCATCATCTTCATCAAGTGGGTTGCCATCAAGGACAACACTCAGCATCATATTGCCAACAGCACGTAGAGCAATACAAATGGCAGTGTTTTCATCAAGTACTAAAGAGAATCGCTTGGTAAAATCTATGGCACGAGCATTAGGAACCTCATGAAAAAATTTGCACAAACATCAGAAATTTCAATTGCAAATAGATTTAAATGATGAACTCGCTTGTTGGAAAAATATTTAGGCAACCATACAAAGATAGACTTGGAGAAAATGTTAAAAAAATAATATATGAATATTGGGTGAATAATTCATGTGTTTCACCAAAAGCAAGGGATGTGATGCAAAGAAGAATAGTACAAAATTCGTACGAAGAACATCCAAAAAATTTCTTGGGCGCCACTCAGATAGAGTTGTTCAACAAGTTCAAAGAAGATAATCGTGAAATCGATGTCTCAATCAGTGCTTTTGTGCAACAAGAACCATGGTATGTAAAACTTATCACTGTACGCGACACTTGTTGTTGTCGTTATCATGTGGAATTTCAGTTATATTATGACACATTCTTTATTTTTGGTAAAACATTTTGGAAAGATTCACCTCTTCCTTCCACTATCCATGATTTCATATCTCAAATTCTATGTGGAAGAGAAAGCCATGAATTATTTTACCAAAAGAAATGTGTTGGTGGTAAAAAATGTGATGATTGTGGAAATTTGACTAAATTTCAAAACAAATTTTGTACTAATATAAAATATCAATCATTTTCCAACATGAAAGTGAAATGGAAGAGATATGAATATATCCATATATCAATTCAAGGTTCACGCAGTACTACAAGTGCTAAAAGAATTGATTTACAAGAAGAAGAAATTTTTGTGGTATATTTTTTGAGAAAGTTTGAGGCAGAAATTTATAAATACACCAAGCATTCCCATAGAGCTCGATGGCAGGACTTGCATTTAAAAAAATCCCGTGAAGTTTTTCCACTAGGGGCCATTTTGTCAATAGTTGATTTTGTAAAAAACTACACTTTTGTTCAACAAAAAAATTCAGAGTGAATACTATCATTATGACTAAGTCTCCATGCTCGTCCATATTCGATATAGACATGTTGAACAAAATGTTGATCATATATAAAGCACTAGTAAAAATTGACATGTTATTAAAGAATATCACTTTTATATCAGTGACGATTGTACACATGATACATATTTTGTACAACACTATTTTGAAAATATTTATGACTCCTTGAAAAGTCATGGAATAAAATTCAATGAACATTGGGAATGGTTAGATGGATGCGAGGGTCAATTCAAATATTCACGATCATTCTTTTGGTTGTGTCGTCTTCATATGAAAACTTGCATTAAACATTGTTGGATTTTATTTGAGACTGGTCATGGAAAAGGAGAACATGACCGTGCGAGGCATGCATAAAACAAGCACTTCGAAGATATCAAATGGACCACTCTACAAACCGACTTGTCTTAGCTGAAGAAGTTGTTCAATGGTGCATCGCTGCACTAAGCCATGAGACTAACCGATCAAGGGAAGTACGAAGGTACATTCAATTTAATTTTTGTTGGATTTCTAATTTTAAACAGTACATTTATCATAATGAAAATCTTTGATGGTATTTTTATATCATATTTATATTCTTCTTTGAATTTTCCATATAGGTTTTTTTGGCATATTGGGGTCCAAGATGTAGATAGATCGATTGGATATGACATTGAAACAATAAAAGGGACTTCAAAATTGCTTTCAATTAAAACAAAGTTGTCCAAAAATGTGTTTGCATTGGATAAAAAAATAAATAAATAAATATTTTTGTCATGTTTGCATAGTCAACACAAAATCCAATGATGTTTGTGAAAACAAAATGTATGTAAAATATTTGCAACATACAGAACTAAATACAAAGGGGAAAATGTCTGTTGCAAGCTTTGACAAAATGCAATCAGAGGAGACTATAATATCATCTGATAGTGATCGATTTTCTAATCTTGTTAGAGAAGGTAACATTTCAATTTCTTTCAAATGATAGAGATCTAGAAATAGTTAATAAAATCAAGTACACATGTTAATTATGATCTAAATTTAAATGCATAAGTTTTTTTATTGTGCAGGAGATGTTTTTTTTGTAGTTTCACCTACTATCAATGATGAAAATGTGTAGTATTATTTGATTCGTTGCACTAAACGAAAGATGAAATTATTAGAAAACTATGATGATAATGGGTTTACATATGATAGAGGGTATATTATACTGAAAGTTTATTTTTTCCAACAAACTAATCAAAGTGGGGATTTTGTTTACTTTCGAGGCTATGAACCTGATGTCATAAGCTATCAATATAGTCACTTGGTGTGTGCAACACGCATAAAGTTGATAGAATTTCAATCAAAGAAAAAAAATAGAATTAAGAAATGGAAAATGTCAAAAGTCGATCATGAATGGATCATTGAAGATGGAATTCCATGGGAATCTTTTTGATTGAATTTCCCAACAATTTATTCTCTTTGGATTAATCTTTTAGAACTTCCAGAACTCAACTAAAAATTGAACTGCCTTTTTATGTTATATGTACAAGTGTTTGCACATGTACATTGTTTTGGTACATGCAAACAAGTAATTTATACACATGTAGACATACACATGTCTATATTATCTGGTCTTAAACGATTTCATATATTCTCTGGTATAATTTTTCATAATGTCATTATTGCAAAATGTACATATTTGTGTATCTAGCATAGTTGATATAATGCAAATTTGAAGTTGCACGATTTTTTTTAGATGTGTCTATTAAGAAAATTATAATATTCATTCTTGAATGCAAAATGTGTGATATGTGTTTTGTAATTTCCAATTTACTATCAACTGAAAGTAGTTTTTCTATGTACATTAATGAAAAATGTTGTGTACTGGATATATATGTCCTAATGAAATTTTAAAATTTTATGATTGTTTGACACATCTAATAACACCTAGAATACTATGATTGTTTTTAGATATATACATATATATGTATTGTACTTCAATCATTTTTACATATATTTAAACATGTTCTTCAATCATTTTTATGTACATATATTCATTTGAACTTTTTTTTGTTTGTAACTTGGGCTAAACTATATTAAAATCATGAAAAATTGTACATAGGTAATGGGAAGAGATGGCAAGTAGTGCTTAGCCTATCCCTGCCTTGGTAGTGTTCAAAATAAACCAAATTTGGGGCTAACTCAAAGGAGGAAACAAGCCCCTTAAGAGTGACATCCAGTCTTGTAATACAAAATATTCAGTGGCTCATATAAAAACAAAAAATCTGAAGTATATCCTAAGGTGACAATCATGGATTTCATTCATCTTCATCCGTCACCTGGTCCTCTTCCTCTATCAGGCACCCGTATTCTCTAGCAATTGCTTCCTCCTCAGTTGTGGGCATTCGAGGATGCTTCGGAGGGGTCGCATAAAAAATGGGAGCGACTGGGTACTCCGCATCGTAATCTATGGTCGAGACACTATCCGAGACCATTACCCAAACGCCTATCTCCTCCATCGTGGACTCATAACTTGGAAGCAGGTTGGTTTTCATGGGTAAAGGCTACACAAATTTTAGAATAGTGGATTTCCTGCATATTCTACCCTTATGCTTCTACAGAGGTGCATTTTCAGGCCGCTCTCACCATGGCCATGACCAGCGATTAGAATCCACTGAGGGCTCTTCATCTGATAGCCATCGGGTAGAATAGCCTCTGATGTTGGCGCTGGGCCATGGTATGGCTTCTGACCTATACATTTTATGATTTTTTTATATTTTAAAAAATTGATATGTATTGTACTTAAATATCACCTAAATAATAGATGTACATCCTAAAATTATTTAACATTCACACACATGTTCAAATGCATAACATGTACCAATGTATGTATATGTAATTTTAAATTTCCATCTAGATTCATTTTATATTTAATAAATAAAATGACAACTTGGGTTTTAAGAACAAAACATTATATCACAACATGTGAGCACATGCCAAATGTAGTTCAAGTATCCAAAATATACACATTTATGTGTAAATTGTGATTTGAAATTTCCATCTAGATTCATTTTATATTAAAAAATATAATGCCAACTTCATTTATATTTAATAAATATAGTAACAACTTGAGTTTTAAAAACAAAACATTATATCACAACATGTGATCATATGCCAAATGTAGTTCAACCATCCAAAATATACACATTGTGAAAATGTAATTTGAAATTTCCATCTAAAATTTCATTTTATATTTAACAAATAAAATGACAACTTGAATTTTAAAAAAAAACATTATATCACTACATGTGATCGCATGCCAAATGTAGTTCAACTATCAACAATATACACATGTATGTACATGGTTTGTAATTTCAAATTTCCATCTAGAGAGATTCATTTTATATTTAACATTTATAAAATGACAAATTTTTAAAAGCCAAACATTATATCACAATCACATGCCAAATGTAGTTAAACCATCCAAAATATACACATTGTGAAAATGTAATTTGAAATTTCCATCTAGAGATTCATTTTATATTTAACAAATAAAATGACAAATTGAGTTTTAAAAACAAAACATTATATATCACAACATGTGATCACATGCCAAATGTAACTATCCAAAATTTAAAATCATTCTTGATAAAAGTAAATGTAGTTTAAAACTATATCGAAACAGTAAAATATGTCCAAAATTTGTATCACAGTGAACAATAAAAGTAAATATATACAGTTCAATGTATAGTGTTACAAGTATCAAGTTATATAGAGAAGTAAATATGACTGCATAGATAAGACCAGATATAAAAAGGTAAATTTAAGACTAGATCTATCAAATATAATGTTGCACACATGTGCAATATCAATCAAATACAGATAGATCTAGTGTCTTTGCTAGCAAAGTCATGATCCTCGTGTTATCCTGTGAAGAATGGGGAACATGTACACAATGTGTACAAACATTAAAATTTAATGTTTTAAAATTGAATGAGAATATAGAACTTCGTGTAAAAAAACAAAGTGAAAAAAAAAATCATGCAATACCTAATGTGCTTCCCTCTCCATTGTCTTTTGTTGCTCGTCCATTAAAACATCCTCCACAGTAACATCTTCCACAGTAAACTATACAATATATATATATATATATATTAAAAAATTTCAAATAGAAATGCATATAAACTAATTTTCAATAAAATTAAAAAAAAGTTAGACAACTTTTTCAAATGGTGTGGATATTCCTACCTCCATCATACACTCCACTGCTAGATTCCTTGTAGAATGGAAATCATCGCCAAAAATCTAAAATTCAAAAATTTTAAAACTGTAAAATAACTCAAGATCTAGATCACATTTTATAATAAAAATTTTGAACTTCAATTTATAACTTAAACATATAAGTGAAAAATTAAATACTTGTGATGGTGGATTGGGCACATCTCCTAAGGGTGGCTCCGAAAGAAAATCTCCAAAAACCTAAGATTCAAAAATTTTAAAACTGTAAAATAACTCAAGATCTAGATCTCATTTTTAAAAGGAAATTTTGAACTACAATATGTAACTTCAAAACATTTAAGTGAAAAATTGTTCATACTTGTGATGGTGGATTTGGTACATCTCCTAAGAAAGAAGAAGGTACCTCCATCGCAAAAACATCGGACGAAAACAAAATCTATTAACATTTAATTATATACATGTACATGTGAACACAATTATTTATTTTAAAAATATTTCATCATGTTTCGATATATAATAATAAATCAAAAATAAGTGTACATCATCATGTTCACTTAAAAAACACTAACATGTGCCAACATATCATCTTGATGGTGAGAACCATCTTGATTATGTGGACCTGAGGCTTCGACTGTCATATTGACATCTTCGTTCATCAAGCGTGAGAACTGCAAATGGTGTTCACATATATGATCCATTTTTGTTAGATCAATGTATACAAATAAATGTATGTATATATGTATTTATTACAAATTGTACATGTGTTAAAATAATCACCCTAACCATTAACACATACGTCCGATCCCATGCCCTCTTCCTCATGAATAATTAGGTCCTGCCAACCATTGCGACAATTCTTTGCATATGTTCTGAGATCTTCAAGACTGATGTTGTCAATCTCATCATCTGTATGATATACAAATTAGCATATTCATTCTCTTATGCTCTTTGTCGATTCAGAAAAACATCAATTCCACCCAGTCCACTCTAAACATTGTCAATGATGACATCCCTTTCTTCTCTACTAATTTGAGAAGTTGCATCCATCTCTGATCGCAAAGTTTCCACACGAAGAGGTTGAATAACCAATGGTGGCTCGGGGCGAGGTAACTCAGCATCACGCTTAGTGCCCCTACGGTCACACAATCGACCTTTCCCAAGACCAAAAAATTCAGAGGGAAGGTCATTATAATTTGGTTTCATTCCCAAAAATAATTCTGCATAAAATTATTTTGCAAAATAAAGCGGAACCTCGTCGTTCCATGGGAGTGTTCCATAGGCAGCAAGGTGCCTATCATACAAATGGACAGCTATATCACGGTGCTTGAAATATTTCACCTTTATCATCTTTCTTTTCAGCCCTTCTTTAAAATTAAACATAGAATTGGCCATTTCTTTTGTAGCTCTTTGTTTAACAACCTCCCATGTATCAAGACCCATCAATGTTTCCTTTCTTTTTCTCATCACTTCTACAAAATTATCAGTGGTTGGCCCAAGTGTTAGGTACACATCTACTAGTTTTCTTAAAGAGTGAGTAACTATTTCTAAGCTTTCTTGACTCTCAGCAAGGATTTTCTAAGACAAAAGATATTTCTTCAATTTTGAATGAAAAATTGACACCTTTGTAATGTGCATTGTTGCATGTTTGTTTCCCAAGGTATATCAGAAATGTTAGATGGATAAATCGTGGTTGGTGTACAACCTTCTTATTGAATAGCGTGTTCTGTCCTACATCTTTTTGGAGCAACATTTTCACCCTCTGCATCAATATATAAAATGTTATATAAATAAAAAAACATGTAAACAAATTTGTAAAAATTGAATGAAAACAAAATTCAGATTGATGGCCACCTCGATATGGTTGGCCAACATCATGCCCACCCTGAGACTGTTGAGAATGAGAACGACCACTGATTGGTTGAGAACCAACACGACCACCCATTGATTGGCCTCTGGGGGAATGCATATCACCACCCTCACACAATTGGACACCACCTATTGATGGGCCTCCAGGGGAATGTGTACCACCACCAACCTCACGCGACGAGAGGGAAGCTTCATAAAAAAATATGAATTTTTAATCAATTCAAAAACACATTCATATATATAAATAAATGTATATATGATTGATTAAATTGCGTCAACCATACCATGATTACGTGAACCATGACCATGCTCCATTGATGGAGTAGATACTCTTGTACTCCTAATTCCTAAAAAATAAAAAAATGAAATTTATTAAAAACTAATTTAACTCACAAAATTGATAGAAAATCAATTCCATATGTATACATGTATGTACATGGAGATAAAATTATATATACATAGTCAATAAAAAAATTAATTCCACATGTATTCACACATGTATGTATGGAGATAAGATTATATATTCAAATGTCATTTAAAAACATGCACATTTAATATAAATACCATGAACATCCCTTGATCCATGATCCCCCTCTCTCGTAGAGGCATCGGATTCTATTGATCTTAGTATTTCATCCTCCATGATATATGTGGATATATCTACAGTGAACATTAAAAATTATTTTTAAATTACTATTTAAAATAAATTCAAAAGATTTTAAAAAATTAATGTAATTTAGTACACAAATTATGTAAAACACGACTTTCAAAGCACTAATTGATGTGTGAAACTCAATTTAAACAAAAATTTGTTGAAGTCCTCACATTTTAATCTTATAAAAATATGAATTTCACCAATTTGCACTTACATGGTGAGAGCACACTTGGTATATATTTGAAAAAAACACATGGTCATTAAAAATGACGCATTTGTAAGTAAAAACACACACATATCAAAGATATGTTACAATGTCCATCAATAAATTTTGAAGGAGAGCGTCTCAACACTAATTCATATTTGAGAGATTAATATTGAATTGGCATTGCCCTGTATAATATTAATTCATCTATGAATTCATCTTTGATAGATGAATCTTGAACTAGCATTGCCCCAAACAATACATCACCACATCTTATTAACATTTGCACAATGTCTTATACTAAAAATTTGAAATTGTCTAACAATATTGTTTGCTTTTCCATGCAGTTGTTTTAGCCTCTCTTTATTAACTTGGTAGACGTCTTTCATCTGGTTGCACACAAGTTCAGAATTGGTGAAAACTACAATTCCATTTGATCCATACTCCCTAGTTGTTCCCAGGCCTTTTATTAATGCAATAGAATATGCCTAGTTGTTTTTGTTCTTCCCAGTATATTCATTTTCTTTTGGAGTACCTTGTTAGTCGCAATATTTCAAAGCACATATGCAATCACTACTTTCCCTAGATCAGGATAGCAAGAAACATCTATGCATAATGTCCATTTTTCAACCATATTTAGTGGGTTTTTTTATCCCTGAAAAAAAAAACAAATTCAATAAAATATATTAAATTAACATTTATTGCAAATGCATGGGAAAACTGACATGTACATGGTTTTCCTTAAATTTTATAGGTGAAATTACATGTGCATGGTTCCCAAAAACACTAGCAAATGCCTTAAAGTTTATGGGAGAAATGACTTGTACATGGTTTCCAAAAACACTAGCATTTTCCTTATTGCAAATGCTTTAAATTTTATTCCTTATTGCAAATGCCTTAAATTTTATTGCAAATGGCATGTACATGGTTGGGAGAGATGACATGTACATGGTTTGACTTCAAGTTTTCCTTATAGTTTATGGGAGAAATAACATATTTATGGGAGATCTGAAATTGAAATGACATGCCTTAAAGCTTGCCTTGATTTTATGGGAGAAATGACACATTTACATGGTTTGCCTTAACTTTTTTCTTAAAATTTATGGGATAAATGACATGTACATGGTTCCAAAAACACTATAAAATGCCTTAAATTTTATGGGAGAAATGAGAAATGAAATGTACACGATTTTCCTTAAATTTTTCCTTGAGTTTATGGGAGAAATGACATGTACATGCTTCCAAAAACACTAGCAAATGCCTATGGGAGAAATGAAATAGAAATGGCATATACATGGTTCCAAAAACACTATCAAATGCCTTAAATTTTATGGAAGAAATGACATGTATATGGTTATCCTTAAAGTTTGCCTTGAGTTTATGGGAGAAATGGGAGAAATGACATGTACATGGTTACCCTTAATGTTTGTCTTAAAGTTTATGAGAGAAATGACATATAACTGACATGTACATGGTTCCAAAAGCACTAGCAAATGCCTTAAAGTAAAATTTTCCTTAAATTTTATGGGAGAAATGACATAGAAATGACATGTACATGGTTCCAAAAACACTAGCAAATGCCTTAAAGTTTATGGGAGAAATGACATGTACATGGTTATCCTTAAAGTTTGCCTTGAGTTTATGTGAGAAATGGGAGAAATGACATGGATATATGGTTATCCTTAAATTTTCCTTAAATTTTATGGGATAAATGGCATGTACATGATTCCAAAAACATTAGCAAATTCCTTAAAATTTATGGGAGAAATGACATGTACATGGTTTCCAAAAACACTAGCATTTCCCTTAAAATTATATTAAATTAAAGTTATGGTTTGCCTTAAAGTTTATGGGAGAAATTACATTACATGGTTTGCCTTAATGTTTTCCTTAAGTTACAACCATGGAGTCATGTTTTCATCCGAGGATGAACATTAGCTATGAAAACCAAGTATTTGCATATGTTTAAATTTGTATGTTTATTTATGAACTTGATTGAAATAAATATGATGCTAGAAATGAAAATATAATGATAGGTTCTACAAGATGGATGTATGTTTAATATATGCATGTTGTCTGGTGGAGCTATTGTGTGCATGTGAAAGTTGTGTGAATACAATTATCTTGCACACAGAAATGAAAATATAATGATAAGTTCTACAGGATGGATGTAGACTAATGTTTAATATATGCATGTATGTCTGGTGGA
This sequence comes from Pinus albicaulis, assembly GCA_034641835.2. Lineage (NCBI taxonomy): Eukaryota > Viridiplantae > Streptophyta > Pinopsida > Pinales > Pinaceae > Pinus > Pinus albicaulis. Next base: position 81,796 of record JAXQQM020076128.1, read on the forward strand.
GATGTTGTGTGCATGTGAAAGTTGTGTGAAGACAATTATACTCCACACTACTATTATTAATGATAGGTTATACAAGATGGATGTAGACTAATGTTTAATATATGCATGTATCCATGTATGGTGGAGTTGTTGTGTGCATGTGAAAGCTGTGTGAATAAAATTATCCTGCACACTAGTATTATTCATGATAGGTTCTACAAGATGGATGTAGACTAATGTTTAATATATGCATGTATGGTGGAGTTGTTGTGTGCATGTGAAAGTTGTTTGAAGGCAATTATCCTGCACACTAGTATTATTCATGATAGGTTCTACAATGTATGCATGTATGTTTGGTGGAGTTGTTGTGTACATAAGTACATTACCACGAGCAAGAGTATTAAGTTATTGGGAGAAGAAAAAAAAAATCAGGTAATCAATATAAATCTATATCTCAATAAATATAAGATCAACATTAATCTCAATGGATATCCAAGTCTGGAAAAGAGAAAAAGGTCTGAGAAAATTTTCCACAATCTAAGTACTACAGAAAATTTTCAGAATGTTAAATCTATTTCTAAAACAATATTTTCAAATTGTTAAATATATTTCTAAAACAATATTCTCAAAATGCTAAATCTATTTCTAAAACAATATTTCACTGTATTAACCAAAAATAAAATAATTACATTATACCTTATCTAAATTGTTAACCAATTTATTATAATAAAAATTAATTTGAACCTCATGACTATTAGATGAGGGTGATGATGTTAAGATTTAGAGGATCAATATTTCTCATGTTTGGGGTGTTCGCTTTGGTGTTGCTTCATTGCTGTGGCCATGGTAGCTCAACTTCAACATCTATAGATCAGAATACCTTCAATGTTTTTTACAATTAGTACTACCCTAATTAACAGTAAGATAATTAATACATAGTTTTAGTTACCTATATGATTACAGTTCTTAATGGGAACAAATCTAACAGATAAGTGTAATAGAAGCAGTAAGGTTAAATAATGAATACAATGGTACTTATACTGATAGTTACAAGGGTCGTGTTTCACTTACCACTATTAAAACATAACCTCCGAGATGTAAGTTTATCTTAACTAGTAAGCTTCTAGTAATAAATGATGCTCGAACATAATGGATAGTATAAGCTAGTTATGATGGTTCTTACTAAGCTGATTAGCACTAGTGATTCTGAAGTATCAACGTAATACAACATGTATCTCTTATGTAAACACAAAAGCACCTTTATTGAAACCACATAATGTTGAGTACTAAGTGTGATTGGAATGAGTGATTACCATTATATTTACCCATATGTGAGTTAATATGGATATGAAAGCTTTATACGGAGAAACACATGGTTTAATAGAGTATAAGAAAATCTATATCATAGTGAAAGCTAGCTTACTCTTACTATATAAGTAAGCATACAACTGGGTGATTTACAAGCATTCAACTAAGAACAGAGCTCAATCAATCTCAATTATGGAAATCCTCAAGAATCCCACGCTATGCAAACATATTTTACACGCTATGTTTTCACCCGCAATAGTTTTGTCGCTACGTTTTCACCTAGGACAGAGTAGTATTAACCTGATATTTTTTTCCAGTTTACTGTTGTGGTTTGCTGAGGAGATAGGTAGATAAATTACATTGAACACTTGACTCTATGCACCTGATGTTTGTACTATTACTCATATAGATAAATATTAAATTAAAGTTTATGGGAGAAATTACATGTACATGTATAGTTGCAATGGGAATAACACTATTGTACTAAGGTAAGTAGTGTTCCTTGTACTGGTTGTAATTATTCTAAGCTCGTGTATTCATTATGGTTACATGGATTTAGATCTATCATTCTCCTTATCTCTTTGTATATAAGCTTGTGTATATTACTTATATGATATGGGTCTTATGTGAGAGTATAGTTAATTACACACATTGTCCTGAATACAACTATCCCCATGGTGTTACTACTATTGGTTTCATATCTTATGTTGATTACTAACCTTTCTTTAAAGTGAAGCAAGCTGGAATAGGTGGATAAAGTACATTGAAAATGTTGTAACATTATTTTTTTGATAAGTTAGCATGGTAGTTTGAAAATAAAAATAAAATGCTAAGTTAGAACATGGATGAAAAAGAAAAATTAAAAAATGTTAGGGAAAATTATATTTTTATGCACATCTATGTTAGAATAAAATGTTAGTAGTTTTCTCTAAAGAAAGAAGGCAAAAAAACAATGTTAGGGAAGCATGAAATAAAACAAAGTGTGAATGCTTTAGTGCTTTAAATAAAATAATGGTTGCCTGTTTAAATGCGCCAAATACTCAAAGATATTAAAATTTTAATTTATGATATTAATACCTTCAAAAGGGGGTTTAATTTTCATTTATTGAAGTTGATATATAAGCGCTTATTGATTTTAACTATAAAGTCACTAAGCGACAAAGGGTCAAATCGAAGAAGTAACATGCCAACAGTTTTCAACGGCATATCTGGAGCTCGCTAAAGATATGTGTCAGAGAATAACTTTGCGACACCCCCCCGACCATTTCTCGTTAACATGAGGGGGGGCGGGGGGGGGGGGGGGGTGGTGGTCCGAAATGTGATTTTAATGGCCGCCCAGATTTGCGACGTGGTGGCACCACAACAGTTCGCACCCCCTCTACCCAAAACCAGAGACTGGGAGATACCCTCCCCTGAAATCCATTAACAGTTTTTCAATACTTGACGACCGTTCCTCCTGCGTCCTCAGCCAATGGATATCCTTCCTGCGCCATAATCGTTCACCCACTTTACAATAACATCCTTCCATGTCATTTGATCGTTACCCTCCAATGCTCACTTATGCCCATTAATCACCTTGTTGGCCACTGAACTTGCTTCTGGACTGCTAATCTACTCGTTATGCGTTAATCCCCATTAGATCCGTTAAACTCCTACGATCATATCCCAGACCGTTAAATCCTAGATCACGCCATATAAAACTATTTGCAGAGAGCCCAATATCACTTTACATTCTCCATTCATTTCTATCACCTCTACATTCTATCTCAAGCGTTATCATTCTGCGACCATTCTCCCTACTAAAACCTTGTCACCTTTTCTGCAACCCAATCTTCAAAACCCCCTTTCCTAGTCGATACCCTATCAAACATGGCACCCAAGGTAAAAACCAAAAAACAAACAACTCCGAAGGGTAAAGCCAAGAAACAGGTGACAGAGAAAGTGCAGGTCATCAATCCAATTGTTGAAGTCACCCCTGAGGTCGCCAAAATAGTGGCAGAAGATATCCTTGTTGCAACGCCACAGATTAGCCTCGACCTTGTACCCCTAGCCGATGCCTTTTTCAAAGTCACAGACTATCGTTGTGAATTCAACTTCTATGAGTTACATTTGTGGCTAAAACGGAAGCACATAGATAACCAGGACACTATCAAGTTCTGGGAATCCATGTTGCCTTTGTTCACATTTTTCTAATCTAATTACCTGGTGTCAGAAGAAATATGACCCAATAACCAGGTCAGTGGTAGCTCAGAATGGAAACATTTTGATCACCATATCCCCTGAAACCATAAAATAGATACTACTAATTCCTTCATTTGATTCCTTATCCCATTTCTCACCTGCTGCTCTCATGGACCTTTATCACAAACTATCTTTTCCTCAGAGAGCTCAGATATTTGACATTTTCCTACTTGAGGATGCAGAGTTTCCCATGAAAAATCCCCCATATGCATCCTCCATCTTTCCTATAGCTTCCAAGCACTGCATCTCTCTTCTTTCATACCAGTTAGGATACCCAAACGATGAAACAGTTGATGAACCCATCATGGGATTATTATCTATTTTCAATAATGATAAATCATCATTGTTTATGTATAATTACAACCAATTCTTGGCTGAAAATATACATGAACAATTCTTGAACTTCACCATACAAGGAGTGTTCAATTATTCTTTTGTGATTGTTCATATGTTTTTGTTTCAGCAGGCATAAATGTTTCCTATTCACTTCAACAAGCAGGATACACAGGGAGTGTATCAATCACTGATTCACTGGACATAATTGGTCGGAGCTTCATCAACAACCACTTCTTTTGCAGAGTTCATAGACTCATTCATACATCCAATAAGGCAGCTCCTTACAAGTCAATCAAAGCCTAGAATTGGAGAAGAATTTAAAAGGATCCTGCACCTCAGTGAGCAAGTTAAGACAGGTGATTGGTACCTGTATAAAAATTACACAGAAATCAGGGTATATGGTTGTGAACTCACACCATATAAGTTTCCAAGATATGTACCTATGAGAGTTTTCTCCTTAGAGTACATTAGACAAATGTTAAACATGGATGAGCTACATTTTGTCTTAGGAAAGAGAAAAGCTCAGTTTAAACTCAAAGCCAACATTGGATCCTTCATCTGCAATACTGGAGCAGCTGGTGCTGAAGCGGATGCATTTTTAAAGAAGATGGGTTTTCAACCAAGTTTTACTTAGTCATATGACCCCCATGGCATTATTTCTGCTCTGAGAGTTGAACTCAAAACAACTTCTTACACTCATACCTCCGGGGCAGAAATAGAGAAATACATGAACCAAGATGAATGGGTGGAAGGTACTCTCCAAGAGGCAGATGAACATGTCATTTCAACTTTAAATGTACAGACCCTAGTGCCTAACAGTAAGTCACAGAAAAGAGTTAGAGAAGAGCCTCCACATGTCAAGGAAATCATGAAAGAGTTTATATTGCAACACAAAAAGCCGAAGCTCACTTCCACCTTACTTTCAGAGGGAGGACAACCATAGATAAGAGATTTGGGAGATACTAAAGTCTCCACATCCACCAGTGTTCCTAAGACTCCTCCATCAACATCACTTGCAAGAGAACCACTAGAAATTATCCAACATTCAGATGCAAGCTCTTCTGAAGAGCAAAATATTTTCTCCAGATTCCTAGACATCAAACACAAAAATGAAGCATTGAAGTCTGCTGTTTATAGTCATTTCTGGAAGCAAACATCTACATCACAACATAGGCTTCTCACTACCTTTGACAGTGAGAAAGGAAGGATGTAGATGGCATTTCTGTGGGCAACAATGCCATTTCCAAAGACTCGTGCTGAGTATAAGAAGATTTTCTTCTTTTTTGATGCAAAGAAGATTCACCCAATTGACCAGATGGACATGCAAAGGCAGTAAGGAGAAATGATATTTTCAATAATGACCACAACATCCATGTCACTTTCCAAATTAAACACTGCATTGTCAAATGTTCAATCTCAGTTGAAGATTGAAAAATTGTCTTCATTGGCTAACGACAACATATTAAAGTCATTGGAAGACCTTGTAGTGAAAGTTGGCTTTGACTCCCAAAGACTGCAAGGCAGTTGAGGAAATCATTAAAAAGAAGAATGCAGAGATCTCTGCTCTGTGCAAACAACTCAAGCTAACCTCAATTGAAGACCCATAGACTAAGGAGATTGCAGGAAATGAGTATAACAAGGAGGAGATGCTGAAGTTGATCATTGATCAAAATCTGCAAATTAGAAAGATCGAAGAACAAATTGAAGAATTAATACTGAAAGAGAAATCAACACTCCAGGTGAATATTGATCCTAATATAGCAACTCAAGCATCTTCTGCGGGTACAAAACTTTCAACAGTTTTGACTACAACTGATGTAGCAAAATTGGCACAAGGTTTGGCCATTCAGAAGCAGGCACATGAGAAGTTACAACAGAGGTTTCAAGTTCTTGAGTCACAGAAGATTAAAAATGATACTTTATATGTAGAGGAAATGCAAAAGACTCATCAGTTAGGAATCAAGATAAAATAACTAGAAAGTGAATTTCTAATGGCAACAACTCTCGGTGAAGCTAAGCAAAATGTCTGGGAAGACATCAGCAGGTGTATGACAAAAGTATGGTCATCCATACAGATTATCTGCGAACAACAGGAGCTCATCACCAAATGTAGAACATTCATTCAAGAGGAGAAAGATAATCTCAAAAAGAAGCCAAGTGAAGCCACTAATACGATTAAAATTCTCAATTCAAAGAACATAGAGGAGTTGGAACAAATCAACATCTTGGACAAAACTTCAACCATTTTGGAGATAAATAAAGTTTTGCAGAAAATAAATTTAATCGACCAATTGCAAACCAAATGTGAAGCTTGGAATATTGTTGTTCAAAGTTTTCATACTAAATTTAATGTTTTAAATCATAAAGGACTACTAGGATTGGTATGATTCGATGATAAGTTGATTAAATTAGAAGATTACTGCAAAACGTTATACGCAATTGCAATAGATAAGCCAAAGTTTGCAGGTATCAAAGGACATATTACAGGGAAAGCATTTCTTGAAGCCCTGCAGTTTGATTTGATCATTCAACATCAAATCAAATATTTATTCATTCAAAGACCAACTTTTGACAGATATACTGAAGTAGAGGAAATCTTCAGGAAAATGGTGAGTGTATAAATCCCAAGTCAAGATCAATGGGATAAGTTTTGTGAGACCATCCAGTAAAAGGATGAATTTTACATCATGCCAGCACATCAGATTTTTGAGGGTCCAGTCAGCAACAACTTCCATCAAAAGGGGCCAAGTCATCAACAACTTCCAAGAAAACAGAGAAACTCCATCTATACGTTTCCTTCTAATATTCTTTATTCTATTATTGTAAAATAGTTAAGACATTTCTAAGTTTTGAGAATTAGTATAAATAATTCTCATTTCGAGTTATTAAGGGTTGCACCCTTGGATGAGTGAATTTTTGTAAGTAGAAATTGTACAAGTCTTTTTTATCATCAATAATAGAAGAAGGATTCTGAATTTGTCTCATACAACTCTGTTCTCTCTGTGACTTATTTCTAGTTTCCATACATTTTGTTTCTTCATATGTTTAATTGTTGTCAAGATAACTAGGTGAGATTAACTGTGTTTCAGTAATCTTATAATTCCTCCTTAAGTTATTATCAATATAAAGAATGATTTACTTAACAGTTTGTTGATGTAAGTCCCTTTCATTTATAAATTGTCAGTGTCTTGATAATGTTAAATGTATTTTGTTGAAATTTTAGATATTGTTTACAGGTTTTCAAGCTTATGATTTATTGAAGAATTCAATTTGAATATTTGATAATCATATGTTCTTACATAAATCTACTTAATCATTTTAGAAAATCTTAATCACTGTGTGAGATAACAAGCAACCCTTACTTGTAATTACTGATATTATCTGGAATATTTAATCAATAACTGTTTGCTAAAAGTTATCTTATACATTGGTCCTCCAAAATTACAAAACACAATAAAACATTATAGATAATTTGGCATGATTATTGACCACAATTATCTCAAAGGACAATATCAATCTGGCGTCGTTGACGGGAAACAAATTTGATTTGTTTTTCCTGGGACAACGATAAAACCTTATTCCTTTAAGGTGACTAAAGGTTTAGTTAGGTCAAAATATCTCACCTAGCAACTCCACTGTGACCAAACTGGCTCCTTCAAAGCACACCAGATCTTGATCTAACTCTGAGATTGTTCAACACTTAACAGATCCAGAGAGACTGGTAAGAAGAGCTTCTTCTAGAAGAAGACACCAAACCCCTTATTCTTCTATTCCTCAACAGGAGATCAATACAATTCCAGATACTTTCAGATCTACACTTATTCCTTTAGAATCATAAGACATACCTCGTAGAGTGCATGACCTAGTATATAAAGGAATGGATTTTCAATCAGCCTTGTTAGTTCATTCTTTAGAGTCATATAAATTACCTCAAGAACCTACCGAATCTCCTGTATCAGAACAGGATTTGGATCTAAACTTGCCTGGATTCAAACCTACTAATTTCATTTCTCGTGTTACATATTCTACACCTTCTACTTCACACCAACCAGAAGATCTATATTCTCTTTATTCCAATCCTTTATTTGAACCTATAGAAGGAGAAGAAGAGGTTCAAAAACTGGTTATTAGAACTCCTTTAAGGTCCCAAAGAAGGTCTTCCATCCCATTTCATTCTCCTTCTCATTCTCCACCTCATTCCTCACCTTCATCCTCTCCATCTTCACCTAAAAATTCTACTTCTTTCTCTTCAACTAATAATACTCATTCTTCTACATCAACATCTTCAAGTGTGGCTAGTTTTAGACCAATTGTACAAGAAATATATGCCCCTCTTTACTTCCTACTATCCTCAATGATTTTCCTCTAGGATATCTAAAACACCTTCCTAGATTTAATGGTGAAACTAGTTTATCTGCAGAAGACCATATGGCAACATTTCTGAATTTTGCAGATAACATGAACATAGAACATGAAAATGTTTATATGAGATTGTTTGTGCAATCCCTAGAAGGAAATGTCAGGATTTGGTTTAGGCAATTACCAGTTGATTCTATTAGATCATGGCAAGAATTAACTAATATTTTTAAAAATCAATGGGGAGTGAATAAAGACCCTGTGTATTTCTTAACTGAATTTGAAGAACTAAAAAGAAATTTTGGAGAACCAATTGTTGATTTCATAAAAAGATTCAATAAACTTTACTGCAAAATGTCTCTTGATTGTAAACCTCCTGTAGCACAACTAAGGTTAGATTTTCAAAGGCCTTTGAGGATGAATTTGTTGTCATGTTGAGAGAAAGAACATCCCGAACCTTAGAAGACATGCAAACTAATGCTATAGAGGTTGAATCAAATAGGTTTGCATTAACAAAGTTAAAAGCTAAAGCTGAAAAAGCCCAAAAGAAATTAAATTCAAATCAGGAAGCTTCTTCTTCCTCTAAATCTACAAGTGAAGATGAAAAAATAGATGAAATCACATCACTTCTTAGAAACCTATCAAATAGGATTTCAAAGATTGAAACTCAACCAAGAACAGTCCAACAAACTGTTTCTACACCCCAAACACAGGTTCAAGGTCAGTATAAAAAGGTTGCTCCATTGCAAATTCTTCAGAGGCCTCATAATGACCAACAAGTACCCACACCATTGTTGATTGATGATCAACAACCTGATGACAATACTTTGTCTATCACTGAAGTAAAATAGATCGTACATCTCTTCAGACTGCCATTGTTCTTGTCCCCCAAAGTCAAACCCCTCAAGAAGACCACAATACTTCTCAGGTTTCTAAATATTAAGCTTTTTCTGAGTTTCTGATTGCAGAACTCAATAGAAGATATGATTTAAGACCTAGAGCTAGTCCTGGTAGACCTCCCAAAAACCCTGTAATAATTGAACCTCAAATAAAGACTAGTGAAACTCAAACTATTTCCACTCAACCTATAAATCACTCAAGTGATTCTGCTCAAATTGATAAAACTATATTGGTTGCTTTTAATGTGGAGAAAGAGGTAGAAAGAGTTAAAATTCCAATTCCACTTTCATAACTTTCTAAAAACCCAGGATATATAAGTCAAGTTGAAAAATGGATCCAAAACTCTAGTGTGGATGCTGAAGGAGACATTATTAATCTGCAAAATGAAAGACCCACCATAGCTTTTGGTCCCAGTTCTGATATGATTTATGAATCCATACCAACTTTTAATGTAACTTTAAAAGTGCATGACTCCCTGCTATACAATTGTATGTTGGATTCTGGTGCTTCACACAACTTAATGTCTAAATTCATTATGAAACAACTTAATTTGGATATCACTCGAACTTATCACGACCTATATACTTTTGACTCTATAAGGGTACAATTTTTAGGACTTATAAAAGATCTAGTGGTCACTTTACACCAAATACCAGTTAAAAGTGTTGTATTAGACATAGTTGTCATTGATATTCCCCCTAAAATTGGAATGCTTTTGTGAAGATCATGTTGTGCAAAATTGGGAGGGAGTCTTCAAATGGACATGTATTTTGCCACTATTCATGTATATGGTGGAGAGAGCCTTAGGTTATATAGATAAGTCAGATTCCTAAACATTGTTTGCAACATTGATTAGGCTAGAAATCATCCCATTTATGCAGTTGATCATGGGTTTAGTTATTTCCAACTATCATAAGATATTTCACAGAATTCTCAACTCGAGATTGAAGATGTAATTGAAACCCCTAAATCTGTTCAAACTGAAATTGGAAATTATTCTTTGATGGATATTGCACCAAATATGGTGTTGGAGTAGGAGTTGTTCAGATTTCGCCTGATAAAGAAAATATCACTCAATCATGTAAGTTAGATTTTGAGTTCATAAATAATGTTGCTGAGTATGAAGCTTTTATCCTAGGATTACAACTTGCTAAAAGTCTAAAGGTTCAAAATTTGAGTGTCTTTACTGATTCAGAACTTATAGTAAGACAAGTTAGGAGTCTTTGTCAAATAAAGCATCCCAGGCTCAGGTCTTACATAAATGAGATTTGGGACACCATTGAAAACTCTTTTAATGCTTTCAATATCACTTTTATTCCTAGAGATGAAAACATACATGCATATTCATTAGCTGTTTCTGCTAGTTCTTTCAAGATTCCAGATCAATTTCAAATACAATATCAAATACAAATAAAAAATAGGCCATCAATTCCAGACAATCTTAAACATTGGCAAATATTTGAATATGATGAACAATTAAAATCCTTTATTCAAGTCATTGATGACTTTTGTGTATTGAAAATTGAAGAAGATAACTCAGACATAAATGAAACTACTAAAGACAAGGAAAATTCAGATCTAAATTCAATGGTATCTGATCATGATAGTATACAACTATCAAATAATTTTATCCCCAAAGGACTTGTTCCTTTAGAAAAACTGTTTGATCAAAATGATGTTCCCAAAAATCCATTCTCTGTTTCACCAGAAGATGACATAGAAGACACCAATATTGGTATTGATAAAGAGATTAAAAATATGAAACTTTGTGCATCTTTAACTCCTGAAATTATATCTGAATTTATCAAACTTCTTAAGAATTACAAAGATGTTTTTGCATGGTCTTATGCTGATCTAAAAACTTATGACACATCTTTAATTAAGCATAAAATTCCATTAAAACCAAAAGCAAAACCTTATCAGTGAAAATTAAGAAGGATGAATCCAGTTCTGCTTCCCACCATAGAAAAAGAACTCAAGAAGCTCTTGGATGCCTAAATAATTGTCCCTTGAAGATACTCTAATTGGTTTGCCAATTTAGTCCCTGTGAGAAAAAAGAATGGTGAAATTAGACTCTATGTGGATTTTAGAAACCTTAATAAATCATCCCTGAAAGATAATTATACACTTCCAAAGATGGATCAATTACTTCAAAGAGTTTCAAGTGCTAACAAACTCTCTATCCTTGATGGCTTCTCTGGTTATAATCAGATATTGGTGAATTCAGAAGACAGGGAGAAGACGCCCTTTACTACACCTTGTGGTACATTCATGCATGCCAGGATGTCTTTCGGCCTATCAAATGCAGGAGCAACATTTTAGAGAGCCATGAAATTGGCCTTTGTTGGGAAGGTAAACAAATTTGTTGTTATTTATCTTGATGATTTAACGGTTTTTCTCAAAATCAAATCAGAAACATATGAAGCACTTGATGAAAGTTTTTGACAGGTGCAGAAATTTTGGAATATCTCTAAATCCCAAGAAGTTGTTGTTTTCCATTAAAGAGGGAAAATTACTAAGTCATATTATTTCAAAAGTTGGAATAGTCATTGATCCCAAAAGGGTCTCTTCTATTCAATCACTATCATTACCTAGAAATAAGAAAGAGATACAAGCCTTTTTAGGGAAAATCAACTTTTTGAGAAGATTTATACATAACTATGCAGAAATAGTTAAAGACATAACATATATGCTAAAAAAGAACCATGAAGTAAAATGGACCATTCCAGCAAGATATGCATTTGACCAAATAAAGAAGGCCATTTCTGAAGCCCCAACCTTAGCCAGTCCAAACTACTTTAAGCATTTCAGAATATTCTCTTTTGCATCTGAAACCACCCTTGTTGCTGTCCTTTTACAGAAGAATGAAGATTATCATGATCAACCCATAGAATCTTTTAGCAAGGTCATAAGAGATGCAGAAATCAGATATGATATCATCGAAAAACAAGCCTATGCCTTAGTTCAAGCCTTGAAATAGTTTTAGAATGTATGTCCTCCATTCTACCATTATTGCCTATGTACCTAACAATGTTGTAAAAATTTTCCTTACACAACCAGACACTGATGGAAGAAGAGGAAGATGGATAACTCAAATACTTGAGTTTGACCTTACTATTAAAACTACCAAGTTAGTAAAGGGATAGGGTTTAGCTTAATCTAATTGTAAGGTGTTGGGCATAAACTTTGTTTTTGAAGTTTTTGAGAAGCATCCACAATATCCTTCTTCAAATTTGGAAAGGGAAAATTCACAAGAACCTTTCTTAAATGCAAACAGGGAGAATCCATAAGAACCTTCCCAAGGAATGTAAAGAAAGAATACACAAGAACCTTCTCCTTCAACTCAAACAGTCCCTATTCATATTTATAAAAAGTTTGTATTATCAAATTGGTATGCAGATATTATTCATTTTCTGATCCATTTTGAATGTCCAACCCAGTTTTCTAAAAGCCAATGCAAAACACTCATGTTGAAATCCATCAAATACTGTATCATCAATGCCAAATTATACAAGAACGATCCTCTTAATATTCTACTGCTTTTTATGAAAGAATCAGAGACTGAAGGAATCATTGATCAGTTTCATGCAGGGATATGTGGAGGCCATTATTCTTGGAGAGCAACAAAATACAAAATACTTAGGGCAGGATTCTATTGGCCTACTATGTTTTCACAAGTAGGAGCAAAAGTCAAAGCCTGTGTTCCATGTCAGATGTTTGCTGGTAAGAAAAAACTAGCAGCCCTTCCACTAGTTCTAGTGGTTGCCTCAACACCATTTCTTCAATGGGGATTAGACTTTATAGGAAAAATCCCCCCAGCTTCAAGTAATCAGCACAGATGGATTTTAACTGTTACTTACTATTTCACCAAGTGGGTGGAAGCCATTCTTGTAAGAAATGCCACAGACTCAGTTGTAATCAAATTCATTGAAGATAACATTTTATCTAGATTTGGTTGTCCACAACAAATAGTCACTCACAATGCCACAACATTCAGTAGCATAAAGATGATTGAATTCTGCTAGAAATATCAGATTCTATTGCATCATTCAACTCCCTATTATCCACAAGGAAATGGTCTCGCTGAATCATCTAACAAAAGTTTAGTAAAAGTAATCAAGAAAACTTTAGAAGACCACAAGAAAAATTGGGACAGTCATCTGATTTATACAATCTAGGCAAACAGGATTTCTCCTAAAATATCAACAGGTAAATCTCCATTTCAACTAGTTTATGGAAAATATGTTATTTTTCTTACAAATTTAGCTTTCCCTGTGCTTAAATTTCTACAAGAATCTACTGATGAACCTGATCATTTTTCTAGAATAATAAATCAAATTATTGAATTAAATGAAAACAGAGATGAGATTCAATATAAATTAAGGAAATATCAGAATAAGATGAAGAGTCTTTTTGACAGAAAGACAAGGGAAAGAGATTTTAGAGAAGGAGGTTTAGTCCTAAGATGGGATGCTAGGAGAGAAGATAAAGGTAAACATGGCAAGTTTGAAAATTTATGGTTTTGGCCACTCAACATTGCAGAGGTAAAGGGAAATAACACATTAGTTCTACACAATTTAGATGGACAATTTTCAACACTGCCTGTCAATGGCAGATTTTTGAAACACTATATCCAGTACTGAAGGAGATCCTACACGTTGTACATTATCATTTTCTTGTACCATTTCAAGTCTGTTTGTTTTCTATAGCAAAAGCTCCATAGCCCTAGGAGAAGGCACATGTAACTGCTTGTTCTCTACATCCCACAGGGGGAAGCAGTCCTCAGCTGGAGCTGATGTTATAACATTATTTGTTTTGATCAGTTAGCATGGTAGTTTGAAAAATAAAAATAAAATGCTAAGTTAGAATATGGATGAAAAAAAAAATTTAAAATATGTTAAAAAAATATATTTTAATGCACATCCATGTTAGAGTAGTTTGCTCTAAAGAAAGAAGGCAAAAAAAAAAAAAATGTTAGGGAAGCATGAAATAAGAGAAAGTGTGAATGCTTTAGTGTTTTAAATAAAATAATGTATGCCTATTTAAATGCGCCGGATACTCAAAGATATTAAAATTTTAATTTATGATATTAAAACCTTCAAAAAGGGGTTTAATTTTCATTTATTGAAGTTGATATATAAGCGCTTATTGATTTTAACTATAAAGTCACTAAGCGACAAAGGGTCAAATTGAAGAAGTAACGCGCCAGCAGTTTTCAATGGCAGATCTAGAGCCCGCTCAAGATCTGCGACAAAGAATAAATTCGCGACGCCCCCCCCCCCCCCGGGGACCATTTCTCGTTAACGCGAGGGGGGGGGGGTCCGAAATGTGGTTTTAATGGCCACCCAGATTTGCGATGTGGCGGCACCACAACACTTCACACCCTCTCCATCCAAAAGCAGAAACTGGGAGATACCCCTCCCCCTTCGACCATTTCTCGTTAACATGAGGGGGGGTCCGAAATGTGGTTTTAATGGCTGCCCAGATTGGGCAGGGAGGGGGTCCGAAATGTGGTTTTAATGGTTGCCCAGATTTGCGACGTGGTGGCACCACAACACTTCACACCCTCTCCATCCAAAAGCAGAAACCAGGAGATACCCCCCCCCCCCAACACTAATGGTTTTTCAATGCCTGACGACCGTTCCTCCCGCGCCCTCAGCCAACAGATATCCTTCCCACGCCATAACCATTAGCCCACTCTCCAATCAAATCCTTCCATGTCAGTTGATCGTTACCCTCCAACGCTCCACTTATGCCCTTTAATTGCCCCGTTGGCCACTGAACTCGCTTTTGGACCATTAATCATCTCGTTATGTATTAATCCCCATTATATCTGTTAAACTCCTACAGTCATATCCCAGACTGTTAAATCATAGATCACACCCTGTAAAACTATTCATAGAGAGCTCGATATCACTTCACATTATCCATTCATTTCTATGACCTCTACATTCTATCTCAAGCGTTAACATTTTGCGACCATTCTCCCTACTTCTAAAACATTGTCACCTTTTCTGCAACACAATCTTCAAAACCCCCTTTCCTAGTCGATACCTTGTCAAACATGGCACCCAAGGCCAAAACCCAAAAAGAAACGACTCCTAAGGGTAAAGCCAAGAAACAGGTGACAGAGGAAGTGCAGGTCGTCAATCCAGTTGCTGAAGTCATCCCTGAGGTTGCCAAAACAGTTGCAAAAGATATCCCTACTGCAACACCACGTATTAACCTCGACCTCATACCCCTAGCCGACGCCTTTTTTAAAGTCACAGACTGTCGTTGTGAATTCTACTTCTATGAGTTACATTTGTGGCTAAAACATAAGCACATAGATAACCAGGACCCTATCAAGTTCTGAGAATCCATGTTGCCTTTGTTTGCATTTCCAAAAACTCATCATTTTCCTGATCTAATTGCGTGGTGTTAAAAGAAATATGACCCTATAACCAGGTCAATGGTGGCTCAGAATGAAAACATTCTGATCACCATATCCCCTGAAACCATAAACCGGATGCTACTCATTCCTTCATTTTATTCCTTATCCCATTTCTCACCTGCTGCTCTCATGGACCTTTATCAAAAACTATCTTTTCCTCGGAGAGCTCAAATATTTGAAATTTTCCTACCTGAGGATGCAGAGTTGCCCAAGAAAAATCTCCCATACGCATCCTCCATCTTTCGTATAGCTTCCAAGCACTGCATCTCTCTTCTTTCATACTTGTTAGGATACCGAAACGATGAAACAATTGATGAACACATCATGGGGTTCTTATCTATTTTTAGTAATAATAAATCACCATTGTTTATGTATAATTAAAACCAATTCTTGGCTTAAAATATACATGAACAATTCATGAAGTTCACCACACAAGGAATGTTCAAATATTCTTTTGTGATTGTTCGTATGTTTTTCTTTCAGCGGGTCAAAATGTTGCCTATTCACTTCAACAAGCAGGATACACAGGGAGTGAATCAATCAGTGATTCACTGGACATAATTGGTCATAGCTTCATCAACAACCACTTCTTTTGTAGATCTCATAGACTCATTCATACATTCAATAAGGCAACTCCTTACAAGTCAATCAGAGCCTAGAATTAGAGAAGAAATTAAAAGGATCCTTCACCTCAGTGAGAAAGCTAAGACAGGTGATTGGTACTTGTATAAAAATTACATAGAAATTAGTGTGCATGGTTGTGAACTCACACCATATAAGCTTCCAAGATATGTACCTATGAGAGTTTTCTCCTTAGATTACATTATACAAATGTTAAACATGAATGAGCTACATTTTGTCTTAGGAAAGAGAAAAGCTCAGTTTAAAATCAAAGCCAACATTGGATCCTTCATCTGCAATACCAGAGCAGTTGGTGTTGAAGTAGATGCATTGTTAAAGAAGGTGGGTTTTCAACCAAGTTTTACTTGGCCATATGACCCCCATGGAATTATTTATGCTCTGAGAGTTGAACTCAAAATAAATTCTTACACTCATACCTCTAGAGCAGAAATAGAGAAATACATGAACCAAGATGAATGGGTGGAAGGTACTCTCCAGGAGGCAGATGAACAGGTCATTTCAACTTCAAATGTACAAACCCCAATGCATGACATTAAGCAACAGAAAAGAGTCAGAGAAGAGCCTCCACATGCCAAGGAAATCATGAAAGAATTTATCTTGCAGCACAAAAAGCCGAAGCTCACTTCCACCTTACTTTTAGAGGGACGACAACCAAAGATAATAGATTTGGGAGATACTGAAGTCTCCACATCCACCAATGTTCCTAAGACTCCTCCATCAGCATCACCTGCAAGAGAACCACTGGAAATTATCCAACATTCAGATGCCAGCTATTCTAAAGAGAAAAATACTTTCTTGAGATTCCTAGACATCAAACAAAAAAATGAAGCATTGAAGTCTGATGTTTATAGTCATTTATGGAAGAAAACATCTACATCATAGCATAGTCTTCTCACTGCCTTTGACAGTTAGAAAGGAAGGATGTAGATCGCCTTTCTGCAGGCAACAATTCCATTTCCAAAGACTCATGTTGAGTATAAGAAGACTGTCTTCTCTTTTGATGCAAAGCAGATTCACCTAATTGAATAGATGGACATGCACAGGCAGTCAGGAGAAATTCTATTTTCAACAATGACCACAACAACCATGTTACTTTCCAAATTAAAAGTTGCACTGTCAAATGTTCAATTTCAGTTGAAGATTGAAAAATTGTCTTCATTAGCTAAAGACAACATATTAAAGTCATTGGAAGACCTTGTAGTGAAAGTTGGGTATGACCCCAAAGACTGCAAGGTAGTTGAGGAAATCATTAAAAATAAGAATGCAGACATCTTTGCTCTGTGCAAAAAACTCAAGCTACCCTCAACTGAAGACCCACAAACTAAGGAGATTGTAGAAAAGGATTATAACAAGGAGGAGATGTTGAAGTTGATCATTGATCAAAATCTGCAAATTAAAAATATGGAAGAAAAAATTGAAGAATTACCATTGAAAGAGAAATCAACACTCCATGTGAATACTAATCTTAATATAGAAACTCAAGCATCTTCTGCAGGTTCAGAACTTTCAATGGCTTTGACTACAACTGATGCATCAAAATTGGCACAAGGTTTGGCCATTCAGAAGTAGGCACGTGTGAAGTTACAACAGAGGTTTCATGTTCTTGAGTCGCAGAAGATTAAAAATGATACTTTATTTGTAGCGGAAATGAAAAAGACTCATCAGTTATGATTCAAGATAAAAGAACTAGAGAGTGAATCTCTAATGGCAGCAACTCTGGTTGAAGCTAAACATAATATTTGGGAAGACATCAACATGTCTATGACAGAAGTATGGCCATCCATACAGATTATCTTCGAACAACAGGAGCTCATCACCAAATGCAGAACAACAATTCAAGAGCAGAAAGAGCATCTCAAAAAGAAGCCAATTGAATCCACTGACATGATTAAAATTATCAATTCAAAGAATAGAGAGGAGTTGGAACAAATCAACATCTTGGACATAACTGTAATCATTTTGGAGATAAAGAAAGTTTTGCAGAAAAGGAATTTAATCAACTAATTGCAGACCAAATGTGAAGCTTTTAATACTGTTGTTCAAAGGTTTCATACTAAATTTAATGTTCTAAATAATAAAAGACTACCAGGATTGGTAGGATTAGCTTATAAGTTGATTAAATTAGAGGATTACTGCAAAAAGCTATACACAATTGCAATAGATAAATCAAAGTTTGGAGGTATCAAAGGACAAATTACAGGGAAAACATTTCTTGAAGCTCTGCAGTATGATTTGATCATAATAATGTTGAGAGCTTATGGAGAACTGTGTGCATTGCTCGTTGAGAAATTAAATTCATCAATTTGATCTCCCTATTGGTTAATTATTAATGGATCCAATATTAAATTTATAATTTTTATTTCCAAATTAGTTTCAACACTTTAACTCATTTAATTTTTATTCTAATTTTAAATTAAATAATTAAATATTTAATTTCAATAGTTTGATCATGTAGAAATTTTAATAACCCAACCTCGGTTTTCAGTTTCTCCTTATTTTTCCCATATAGTTAAATGCCCATTCCCATAGACATACATTCAACAAGCTGGAAAAAATAAATATTTTCTGAAAACACTAATTCTGGAAATTTCACAACGCTGAAATGCATAAATAAAAACTCAGAAAAATAAATCAACCACACAGATTTTAGACACGCTGATTTTTTGTCAATGTGACCCTGGAAAAATCCCCTACAACTCTTGGGGAAAACCAGTTGGAAAGCTCCTCCTTATTTTTGATAAATGCTTTTACAGAGAAAGGAAATATATAGGAAAAATTTCAGCAAACAATATATAGACTTATCTCATTTTCCGTGCTTGCCTCTGCCTCGAAAAATGTGCCAAATCAGCAAAACAGTGAAAACAGAAATTTATTAGAGCAATGAACAACCTTGAAATTCGTGCCCAATACTCAGTGGTATGACTGCATGGAATGTACGGAAAAGTACAACGTTGCCTCCTCGAAAATCGTGTCTGCTGTCTCGAAAATCATGCCCAAAAATCTTGGAAATTGTGCCTTTAGCTTTTGGTACCTTCTCCTCGATTTTTGTGCTATCCCTCTCCTCGAAATCTGTGCCTCAAGTTGCTGTACATAAATCTTCCTCGAAATGCGTGCTAATTAATGTTGTACAGACCGCTGCCTCGAAATGTGTGTAGCCTCTTTCTGCTGTACGGATTTGCTGAACTTATCCTCTCCTTCATTTTCTCAAAACCCAAAAATTTCTCCAGCTCTCTTCTCCTCCTCTCAATCTACTCATGAAAGAATGAATGACATTTTCCCTCTTTTTCCTCCTCTAACCTAACCTTAAGTGACTTTTGGGGAATCCCTAAATCTAATGGCTAAGATAGCTTTAGATCTAGGGCTGAGATTAAATGCTCATTAAATCTCACTTTCTATTTTTTAATTCACCCCACTTTAATAAAGACCCACTTAGTCATTTATTTCCAAAGTCACTTTTCCTTTCTAATTTCACATTGACTTTATTAAAGTCACTTTAAAATTAAACTTTAGTAACTTTATCACTTAAAGTCACTTTTAAATTAGATTTAACTTTATAACTTTATAAAGTCACTTTAGGAGAAAAATTAAATTCTTTTGGACACTTTTCCCTAGGCCAAAGATTAAAGCCTTAGGGAACCACCTGTCCTCTGGTAACCAAATTTCAACACTCCCTCTTACCGAGGAAGGTGTTTCTCACCACACCCACCTTGTCTCTGAAGTAGACATGCTTGCCCCGTGGTAAGGCTTTGGTAAGAATATCGGCAACCTGCTCATCAGTGGGAATATACTCAAGCTTCACAGCTCCCTTCTGAACATAGTCTCTAATGAAGTGACATCTGATGCCGATATGCTTTGACCTGTCATGAAATACTGGATTCTCCATGAATTTAATGCGACTCTGATTATCACAGTATATCACTGAAGGTCTCAACGGCTGACCAAATAAGCCAAACAACATCTTGCGAAGCCAGATGGCCTCACAACTAGCTAGACTGGCTGCCATGTACTCTGCTTCTGCTGAACTCAATGCTACTAACTGCTACTTTCGGCTAAACCACGACACCACTTCCGAACCCAACCCAAAACAACACCCTGAATTCCTCTTCCTATCAGAAGCACAACCTACCCAATCAGAATAAGTGTAACCTGCCAATCTCACTCCATCCCCCTGCCTATAATCCAGACCATAATCCACTATCCCCTGCAAGTACCACAAAATGTGTTTTGCAGCAACCCAGTGAACCCTCCTGGGCTCACACATGAACTGGCTCATTGTGTTGACTGCAAAGCATATATCTGGTCTAGTGTTGACCAAATACATCAAGGAACCAATAAACTGTCTATACAATGTGGGATCCACCAACTCGGAATTTGAAGCATGAAGCTTCTTCTAGTTGGTGATCATCGGTGTTGACATGGGTCTACAATCCTCCATGTGGAATTTGCCAAGGATTTCCACAATATACTTCCCCTGCCCCAGGAAGAAATGCCTCTCCTCCTGCCACACCTCCAAACCCAAAAAGTAAAGCATCAAGCTAATGTCCTTCATCTCAAACTCCGACGCAAGATCTCTCTTGCAGTGCTCTATGAGTCTCTCTGCACCCGTAATGACTAAGTCATCCACATACAACACCAGAATGAGAGGCTCCTCACCTATCACAATAAAGTAAAGGTTCAGATCTGCATCACTCTTTATGAAACCCATCTCCTGCAAGTATGTATGTATCTTGGAGTACCAAGCTCTGGGTGTTTGCTTCAGGCCATAAAGGGCCTTCTTCAGTCTGCACACATGGGACTCCTTCCCATGCACCTCAAAGCCCTGTGGTTGCTCAATGTACACCTCCTCCTATATGACGCCATTGAGAAATGCGGTCTTCACATCCATCTGGTGGATCTTCCAACCCATCTCTGCTGCTATCGATATGATGGAGTGAATCGAAGTATGTTGAGCCACGGGGGCAAAGGTCTCCTCATAATCAATTCCCTCTACCTGGGATAACCCTCTAGCCACAAACCTTGCTTTGAATTTCTCAATGCTGCCATTTGCAACATGCTTTACCTTGTAAAGCCATCTGGAAGTAACCACAGATTTTCCCTCAGGCCTGGACACCACCTTCCAAACATCATTCTTCATGATAGAAGAATAATCCTCCCGCATGGCCTCTCTCTAGGCCTGTTGGCTAGCTGCCTCCTCATAGCTAGAAGGCTCAGAGTCAATGATGTTGGCAACCATTGCCATATAGCTACAAAACCTATCAGGTGGTCTGTGCTCTCTGACCGACCTCTTTGGCCCAGCGACAGATGTGGTCTCTCTCAAGGTATCCTGAAGCCACTTGGGCTTCCTCTTCCCTGAGCACACTTCTCCCACCGCAGAATGAAACTCCTCCTCCTCATCATCAGGAGCCTGAACTCCTGACTGTCTGTCTGCTGTCCTCCTACCTGAAACTGAACCTGTAGACGTTGAAGTACCGTATGAACTGTCCATCAATGGACTCTCTAGTGAACTACTCTGCGGACTGCTCTGCATGCTGCCCGAAGCACCACCCCTCTGACTTTGTGAACCACTGCTCACTGATAGACCTGACACCGTAATCGATGTACCTCCAGATCCTCCTAATCCCTGCCCACTGGATCCCTGTGACTGAATCAGCTGCTCCTAAGGGTCTGGTTGATCCAGATACTCTAACTCCTGTGACCTCCTGAAGGCCCTGTCCTCCTCAAACTTCACATCCCGCCTGACAACAACTCTCCTCTGTGCAGGAATATAAATCCGAAAGGCCTTTGAGGTCTCATTGTAGCCCACAAAGACACCCTTCTCAGTAGTGGGCTCTAGCTTGGTCCTCTTCTCCTTGGGTACATAGGAGTATGCAATACACCCAAAGATACGAAGATGACCAACATCAGGCTTCTTCCCAGAAAAAGCCTCCTCCAAAGTCACATGCCCCAAGGCACGATGCAGACTCCTGTTCTACAAATATACAGCAGTGTTGCAGGCCTTTGCCCACAAAAACAATGGTAACCCTTGATCATGTAGCATGGCTTTGGTAGCCCCTTCGATGGATCTGTTATTCCTCTCCACAAACCCGTTCTACTGGGGTTTGTAAGGAACTGTGAACTCCCTCCTAATGCCCGCCTCCGCACAATAATCAACAAACTCACCAAGGGTGTACTCTCCTCATTGTCCGACCTTAGGGAATTGATCTTCCGACCTGTCTGAGTCTCCACAAGAGCTCTGAACTCCTAAAACCGCTTGAAGACCTCACTCTTAGTCTTCAAGAAATAAATCTAGGTCCTCCTAGAGTGATCATCAATGAATAAAACATAATACTCATATCCACTCAAGGAAACATGAGACATCCGATCGCTCACATCGGAATGAATTAAATCAAGTATTCCAGTCGATTTGTTGTCACTACTGGGAAAAGGGGATTTGGAAAACTTGCCCATCGCACATCCTCTGCATGTATCAAAGTGATCAGTACTGAAATCTGGCACACCTGTAGTGATCTCCCATAATGTCCTCAAGGCTCCATGATACATGTGCCCCATCCTGCGGTGCCAAATCTCACACAGCTCTGAACTGCTAGCTCTGATGCTAGTACTACTGCTAAATTCCAAAAGGGGTTGAAATGCAAACTTGTACACCTTTGCATGGCGTACACCAATCACTCTAGTTGAATCAGTTGGAGTGCCCTTGGGATATATCAGCACATGTCCTCTCCTGAACAATATCTCATACCCTCTGTCCTCTAATGCTGAGACGGATATGAGGTTCTTCCTCATCCCTGGCACATATAGAAAATTTGACACCTTCAAGGGAGGTTTGGGTTCCCTATCAAATGTCAAATTCCCCACACCAACTGCTCTAACAACACTGTCATCTCCGAGTACTACCTCTATATCAGTGCCACTCTCTGAAATCTCTGAGAAGTACTCACGGACTCCTGTCATATGACGTGAAACCCCACTGTTAACATACCAGATACCTGAAGATGCTCCGCTAGTGGAGGGAAATGCACACTCCCTCTCAACCTCCATGGCAAGTGATCCTGCACTAGTGGACTCATAAGCAATGAACCCAAACTCCCGATCAAAGCTATCCGTAAAGTCCTCTATCTCTGCTGATGTTGCCATGCTCTGGTTCTTCCCATTCTTCTTCTTCTCCGGACACACAACTGCATAGTGTCCCATCCTCTAACAATTCCAACACTTCACCTTGGAATAGTCCTTCTGCGTGTTTCCCTGTTTACCTTTACCTTTGCCTTTGCCCCCACAAACACTTGTGGAAGCTTGCTTCTTTCCCTTGCCTTTCTTGCCTCCTACCAACAATGCTACACCCTCATCCTGCTCAACTGGTTTGGCTGCTCCAAGCTGGCTCTTTCTGATTTATGTTTGTATGCAATCATCCCAAAACCTCTCCCAAGAGGGAAGGGTCTCATGTGCACAAACCCCATCAGCAAAGTTCAACCATGAACTGGGAGGGCTATTCACTACAATCCGCAGCAAATCAGTGGGTGGAATGAGCTCTCCAACTGCTGCCAATGCATCTCTCACATTAGTAATCTTTGTGAGATATCCAACTGCACTATCAGTCTTACCCATCTTAATGGTCTTCAGCTTCTCCCTTATGACCATTTTCCTGTTCTCATTGGTACTCTGGTAGAGATTGGTCAAAGCTGTCCCCATCTCATGAGCATATCTCTTTCCTCTCACACGGGGAATGCAATGGTCTTTGATTCCATCTAGAATCAGTTTCTTACCCTTGTTATTCTTTTTATTAAAGGCTGCCAGCTGAACAACATCAATAGGCACATTAACAGGGTTCTGTGCGGTATGCACCATGATATCCCAGACTTCTGCCTCCTCAAAGATACTCTGCATTATCTCCTTCCATACACTGTAGTTACTATGCCCATCCAACCTATCCTCCACCCTCAAGCCCAAAGACATGCTTGCTGTCCTAATAAACTGAAAATAACACTGTTGTAGTAAAGGTAATGTTTTCTATGTGAAAAATCAGCTTGCTGTAATTTTTGTGTGACAAATCATATTGTTGTAATTTTTCTTCTTGTTGTCCCAAACTACCTTTTTCAGCAAAATAGCTTTGATATCATGTAGAAATTTTAATAACCCAACCCTGGTTTTCAGTTTCTCCTTATTTCTCCCATATAGTTAAATTCCCATTCCCATAACCATACATTCAACAAGCTGGAAAAAAAAATATTTTCTGAAAACACTAATTCTGGATATTTCACAATGCTGAAATGCAGAAATAAAAACTCAGAAAAATAAATCAGCCACACACAGATTTTTAGACACGCTGATTTTTTTGTCAATGTGACCCTGGCAAAACCCCATACAACTCTTGGGGAAACCCAGTTCGAAAGCTCCTTATTTCTGATAAATGCTTTTACAGAGAAAGGAAATATACAGGAAAAATTTCAGCAAACAATGTACAGACTTATCTCATTTTCCGTGCTTGCCTCTGCCTCGGAAAATGTGCCAAATCAGCAAAACAGTGAAAACAAAAATTTATTAGAGCAATCAACATCCTTGAAATTCGTGCCCAATAATCAGCTGTACGGCCGCACTGAATGTACGGACTATACGAAAAAGTACAATAGTGCCTCCTTTTCGAAAATCGTGTCTACTTTCTCGAAAATCGTGCCTTTAGCTTGTTGTACCTTCTCCTCCATTTCTGTGCTATCCCTCTGTTCAAAATCCGTGCCTCAAGCTGTTGTACGAAAATATACCTCAAAATGCGTGCTAATTAATGTTGTATGGATTACTGCCTCGAAATGCGTGCAGCCTCTCTCTGTTGTACGGATTTGCTGAACTGCTCCTCTACTTCACTTTCTCAAAACCCAAAAATTTCTCTAGCTCTCTTCTCCTCCTTCTCTCAATCTGCTCATGAAAGAATGAATGACATTTTCCCTCCTTTTTCTCCTTTAACCTAACCCTAAGTGACTTTTGGAGAATCCCTAAATCTAATGGCTGAGATAGCTTTAGATCTAGGGTTGCGATTAAATGCTCATTTAAATCTCACTTTCTATTTTTTAATTCACCCCACTTTAATAAAGGCCCACTTAGTCATTTATTTCCAAAGTCAATTTTCCTTTCTAATTTCACATTGACTTTATTACAGTCACTTTAAAATTAGACTTTAGTAATTTTATCACTTAAAGTCACTTTTAAATTAGATTTGACTTTATAAAGTCACTTTAAGAGAAAAATTAAATTCTTTTGGACACTTTTCCCTAGGCCAAAGATCAAAGCCTTAGGGAACCACCTGTCCTCCGGTAACCAAATTTCAACAGATCTCCCTATCGGTTAATTATCAAATATTAATGAATTCGATATTAAATTTATAATTTTCTATTTCCAAATTAGTTTCAAGACTCTAACTCATTTAATGCTCTTAATCCCTCCTAATATAACAACTAATTTCTTTCTCCCTATCAAATAGTGGTCCAACACTCTTCTCATCTTATGTTTTGGCTTCCTGCCCCTGAAGATGGGTGAAGTGTTCACTCGAAACGTTATCCTTTTTTTGAGTTCAACAAGCAATGCACACAGTTCTCCTGAAGCTCTCAACATTCTTATGTTTATGACTGTGGAAATGTCCATTCTCTAATTATTGATCATTCAACATCAAATCAAATATTTATTCATTCAAAGACCAACTTTTAACAGATACACTGAAGTAGATGAAATCTTCAGGAAAATGATGATTGTAGAAATCCCAATTCAAGATCAATGGGATAAGTTTTGTGAGACCATCAAGTAAAAGGATGAATTTTACAACATTCCAACACATCATATTTTTGAGGGTCCAATTAGCAACAAATTCCAAGAAAACAGAGACACTTCATCTATGTGTTTCTTTCTTATATTCTTCTTTATTCTATTATTGTAAAACAATTAATATATTTCTAAGTTTTGAGAATTAATATAAATAACTCTCATTCGAGTTATTAAGGGTTGCACCCTTGGATGAGTGAATTTTTGTAAGCAGAAATTGTATAAGTATTTTTTATCATCAATAATAGAAGAAGGATTTTGAATTTGTCTCATACTGCTTTGTTCTCTCTGAGTTATATCCAGTTTTCATACATTTTGTTTCTTCATATGTTTAATTGTTATCAAGATAACTAGATGAGATTAACTGTGTTTCAAGAATATTATAATTCCTCTTGAAGTTACTATCAATATAAAGAATGATTTACTTAACAGTTTGTTGATGTAAGTCCCTTTCATATATAAATTTTCAGCATTTTGATAATGTTGAATGTATTTTGTTGAACATTTAGACATTGTTTAAAGGTTTTCAAGCTTATGATTTATTGAAGAATTCAATCTGAATATTTGATAATCATATTTTCTTACATAAATCTACTTAATCATTTTACAAAATCTTAATCACTGTGTGAGATAACAAGCAACCCTTACTTGTAATTATTGATATTATCTGGAAGATTTAATCAATAATTGTTTGCTAAAAGTTATTTTATACATTGGTCCTCCAAAATTACAAAACACAACAAAACATTATAGATGCTTTGGCATGATTATTGACCACAATTATCTCAAAGGACAACACTAAACACAATAATATTTCCAACGACGCAAGAAGTGCGTCAATCAAAGTCCATATGCAAAAGTAATGCCACTCAGAAGTTGACCTTCATGTTTTCACAACTATGGTTCAAAAGGATGTCGCACCGACCCCCATTATTCATGGAAAATGGGCTAGCCCTATGTTTGTGATGTAAAAAACTCTATAAGAGTCTATATTGTAACTCTGGTTGAGAGTTGATGTAGTAAAAATTAACCACTAGTACGCTATCAAGTTGTGTTATATTCGGGCCACTAGGAGGAAGAGACATTTCATTCTTTCGAGAGCATTTTGTTCTATAGATGAGAAAAGATAGCTAGGAGAGATAGGAGATAGAGCACACATAGAGGATTTGTGCATTATAGTAGCCCACGGGTCACAAACATTACTTCTTTGTACTTGCAGCCATATTTCCAGACAGATAAAGAGAGCAAAGCGACCTCACCTTCCAACTGAATTTTTCTCCCAAAAGGGTTTCACAGAGATCATATCTTGTGTTATGTGTGTGTGAGCTTATTTTGTCGTTCTCTGATTTTTCACATAATTTCCATTCACATGCATGCACTAATTGAAATTAAATTTACAGATCTAAAGTTTAATAAAACTATGATAGTGTACAAATTCAGAATTTTAATATATTATTGTCGGATTTGTTGTGACGAACTGTCCAGTGGAATATCCACGGCAGTTTACGGATCACCCCCTCCGCTTGTCCACATATTTGGGTTAGGCCTAGAAATGTTTCCCTGGAGGTTGATGCAACTAAAATAAAATTAAAAAGCATATCATGGCCATAAGCAAGAAACAAAAGAGAAAATTATAAAATGCAAAAGATGGTCAAGACATTAAAATTAGCACATGGGAAAAATCCAAGCACAAGCTCTACCCCTTGTCATTATGGTCATTGCCTAGTTCCTAGGGCCTATGTTTCCCCATCACATTATAAAAGGAAACCTTGCATGCCTCAAACCCTGGTGGGTGATGAATTGCCCCACCTTTAAGGGGGTAACCACTATTACACATCATTCACATCATGCTCTCATTTTCTAGAGGTTTGAGTAGTAATACAAAGAGGGGTGGAAAAACAAAGGTCGGGGTAACTCGTACATCCACGATTTCTCCCTCCTCACATCTGTATGCCCATAATGTGGATTTCCTCATTATACATACCCCTTTGACCATGGCATTTGACTTCCTTTTGTTCCATCATTATTCACATGCTAGCTATTGATTGAAGGATGTACCAGGGAACTGTCTTTCCCCATATGGGCTAGGAACACCTAATAGGATTATCGATTAGCCACTCCTACCTAGGGAGGTAACAGTATTACGTGATCAAAGCCCCAAATTTGGAAGAGAAGCCCCGTATGAAGTGTCAATTTTCCCTTGACTAACAACCTTGGTTCACTTAGATGCACTAATGATTATTGTACCAAATGGTGAATTTGCAACACTTGACATTGTGTGCTATTGAAAGGTGGTTTTCATCATGGGTTGTGCAACTTAACTGTGGCCCAAGTCCACTAGAGGAGCATTATGACGCCCTACATGTGAAGCATTGAGAACCATGGGACTCTCACCACCTGCAAATCATCATTCCATTCTATGGGTGCCTACAACACCCCCAATAGTTTGCACTTCGCCCCATATTATTCATGAGATGATGCACTTTTACCAATGTGTCGTGACTACCTTAGCAGTGATCACATGGTTTGGAAGTCAATCTGAGGTCCATATTAGGTTTGTCTCACCCCTTGAGACATGGGAGGGCTAACACCATCCTTAGAACCTTCAACGTTGGAGCAAAATCAAGCTATTTTTATCACCAGGAGACCCATGAGAACCATTTTGTGCCCCAAACACAAAACTGTGGTCCACACGATGATTTGCATGGAGATTTAGGAGCCAACCCCTAGATCTGGATTTTTGGACCCCTCTACACGACTTGGCACTGGAGGAGCTCAACACATGTGCTAGAAGGGCCTACGCATGCATGACATCAACATTTCGACCTCTTTAATATGTTATTTTTTATGTTTTTTCTTGGCTATATGAGATTGTCTTGTAACCTCACTTAGTTTTGCCCATTATTTAAGAAATTGAGGGGATTTTAGGCTAAATTAGACATCATTTGGCATGTATAAATAAGAAAGGTCATTTCACTCTCTCATCATCATCACTTGGATAATTCATACCTCATAAAAGAATTCACACTTGTTTCTTATTGGCTAGTGGATATTCTTGGAATGCAATTTGATGTTTGGAAGCTATTTTAGATTGTCTTTTGAGCTATTTCTTTGGTGAATGGATGGATATACTACATGTTATATTGCAAGTGCTTATTGTTTAAGATTATCATTTTGAATTTTTCTAATGTATGGAATTGTTGCTCTAGATTATGTTGAAAATAAATTTTAAAGGCTATCTAGTTGAAAATTGCATATGTTACTCATTGTATAGAATATTCCTAGTGGAGGAATTCTTATAACTCTCCATCAAACTCCATTAGTGGGTAAATGTTGAAATCTTGATACGTAGGTGTTAATTTTGGGCAACTAGATCCAAAATCCATGTTGCGATGCTCAGATGACGATGCCAATATTTTTATTGGATTCCTCTTTCTGAGAGGTGCAAGATCGATCTAAAGATCATCTTGATCTGATGAGAAGAAAGGTTGGCCATAATTGTAATGTAGGCTTGAAACCCCAACAGATGTGTCACACACCCTCACTGATGGATATATAGGTCAACGTTGGAGGTCATTTTCACCATCACTCATCACACATTCTCTCTTTGCATCTGATTGGTTCGATCATCATCCTGGAGGCTTCTCTTCACTCACACGTGGGAAAAAGCAACAGCTAGGGTTTCGGATCTGGTCTAAGGTTTTCAGCGCAGATTTGACCAGCGTTGACTTTGGTTAACGCTTGGTCAACTTGACCTGAAACTCTCCCAAAAACCTCGATCTCTGCAATCTGCATTTTTTTGCAAAAAAACCAAGGTTCGATGTTGACTTTGACTTGGATGCGTCAACTTTTTGTTGATGTTGTTTTGCATTGATCATTGACTGGACAACGTTGACTTTTGTTTGACTTTGGGTTGACCGTTGTAGAAGTTGTCCGAGAGGGTTGTGTGACACATTCTGGTGGGCTGACCGTGAGGAGACTTTTTTGGTTGAAGCATCATGTTGACCGCCGTAACGCACCACAACACATATATTTTGCTAATCAAGTTAAGTGTATTTTGGCTTGTCTTCTGTTGGTCTATTGGTATGTTCTATTAGCATTTTACTTTCATGTTTATGTGATTGCTATTTGATATTGGGTATAAATTAAAAGTTGCATCAAGCATAGAACATCTACGAAAATTTACATGGAATCAGAGCTAAGGTGAAGACGAAGCCCAAGTTTGTATTGAGAGCAATCACTGAAGAAGTAGCATTTGTCAAGAACCCATGGGTACCTCAAATTATAATGGCTTCAAAGCTGATGACAACTTGACTGGAAAGGTTGACTTTCATGCCTGGAATATGTCTTTGGATTTAATGTTGGAAGACGAAGATGCCATGGACTATGTGCAGGGTAAAATTCAAGAGCCTCCATTATCTGCACCTGTTGCCACCAAGTCAAAGTATAAGAAAGGAGAAATCAAAGAAAATTTGATCATCAGGGATTCCATCCATAAGAGTCTGGTTGCCTACATCTCTGAACTGGGCACATCTAAGGAGATGTATGATAAGTTAGTCAATATGTTCAGGGCCAACAATGCAAATCAAGTCCTTTTCTTTAACAACCAATTGAAGAATCTTAAGAAAGGAAGGGATGAAACTATTCAATCTTATTTTTTAAAGTTGACTGAGATCAAGAATAACCTTCTTGCTATTGGGGAGATAATAGCTGATCGAGAAATGGTTCTCACCGCACTTGGAGGTCTCCCCTCTGAATGGCATATATTCATTACTACCATTCTCAATAATAATGTGATACCTGATTCTGATGAAGTATTGTCGAGATGCACTCAAGAGGAAACAAGAATGATGTTATATGAAAATGAAGGTAATGCTGCCTTCACCACTCATACTAAGAAGAAGAACAATGGTGGTCTGAGGAACCATGGAAGAGCAAGGGCCCAAGGAAAGAAAGGAAGATGTTACACATGTAACAAGATTGGCCACTATGCTAGAGAATGCCCTAATAGAAGGGATTCTCCCAGGGATGATGATAACAACAACAAAAACAACCAAAGGAATGGAAATCAAAGTAACAACAGGTTCAAAGGAAAGAGGAAGGCTCCCTCTGGTCACAATGAAGATGGGCAACCTTTCAAAAGGTCAAGAAATTCCAAGTATGAGGAATCTAATGTTGTTGATGATAAGAAAAATGAATTCATTCTTGTATCTGCCCTCTTTGTTGCATCTCCACCCGACACTATGGATGTATGGCTTATTAATAGTGGTGCTTCAAGGCACCTCACTGGGTTTAAGGAAGCACTTTATGATTTGGTTGAGAAGGATACTAATCTGAAAATTATCCTTGGAGATAATGCCACCTATCCCCTGAAAGGGACTGGGACTGTGACCCTCTCCTTATCTCAAGTTCAAGTCCTCCGCTTGCAAGATGTACTATATGTGCCTGATTTGAAGAAGAATATCGTGTCTATTTCAGCCATGGAAGACACGGGTTTCAATGTGGCATTCGTTGATGGGAAGGTACGCATTTGGAAGAAGAGTTTCAAGGAAGATATCACGATTGGGTTTAGAGTTGATACACTCTACCAGGTTGGAGGAAGTCCATTGGGAGCTATGACATGTGATACTATCTGTCAAACCGAACTATGGCACTGGAGGTTTGGACACCTTCATTATAAAGCCCTTCACGAAGCAAGGAAGGTGGTGACAGGGATGCCTGAATTCAAAAATGATCATGAAGGTGTATGTCAGGGTTGTGCCGAAGGAAAGCATACAAGGGGACCTTTCCCCTCAAGTGTCACAAAGAAATCTGATGTCTTGTAATTGATACATTCTAATTTGTCTCGTATGCTGCCCGTGAAATCCTTGGGAGGATGTTCTTATTATATGACATTTATAAATGAATTCTCTCGCAAGACCTAGATATACTTCTTAAAAAAGAAGGATGAGGCTTTCATGTGGTTTCGTACTTTTAAAGCCTTGGTGGAAAATCAAACAGGGAAGAAGATCAAGATTTTGAGGATCGATAATGGCACTGAATATGAGACGAACAAGTTCAATAACTTTCGCAGAGAAGCTGGCATCAAGAGGGAGACCACAACCGTATATACTCCTGAGCAAAATGGTGTTTCTGAAAGAAAGAACAGGACCCATTGTTGAAGGCGCAGGTACTTATGCTACGTGACCAAGGTCTTCCGAAGTTTCTGTGGGGAGAAGCTGCGAACACTGTTGTGTACATACAAAATCGATGCCTGCATTCCGCTCTAGACTCCAAAACTCCCGAAGAGGTTTTCTCTGATAAGAAACCTGACGTCTCTCTTTTTAGAGTTTTTGGTTGTCCCGTTTATTTTCATGTGCCGAAAGAGAAAAGGAGCAAGATGGATGCTTCTGGGAAGAAGGGAATGTTTGTGGGCTACAATGAAACTTCAAAGGCTTATAGATTCTATGTGCCTGGTCAAAGAGAAGTGGAGATATGCCATGATGTTACCTTTGATGAAGATGCTTCCCTCAGGAAAGTGATAAATCTTCTGAGCTCTGAGGAAGATCATGAAGTAAGGTCTGGGAATCAAGAAGAACTGAAGGATGAGATGATACACGATGTTGAAGGATCGATGGACCCTATTGATCCACCTCCTTCAATGAAGAGAAGACCCTCATGGATCAGGGATACTCTCGAGGATGCCGAGAGACATGTCACCCGAAAGGGGGAAATTCTATGAAAGCAAGAAGCTGAATAGATACCAAGGGTATCTAGCAACCATGAGTACAATCGTACAATATAAGCCTGGATCTTTTGAAGAATTCGTAAAGCATCAAGTCTGGAAGGATGCTATACACGAAGAGTACGAGTCCATTTTGAAGAATGATGTCTGGGATGTGGTTCCAAGACCAGAGGACAAAGCTGTTGTCACCTCGAAATGGCTCTATAAGATCAAGCATGGATCTAATAATATCACTGAAAATTTCAAGGGAATATTCCTTGCCCGTGGCTTCTATCAAAAGGAAGGCGTAGACTATGATGACATATTTTCACCTGTGGCCCGATATACCACCAGTCGATCTATCATAGCCCTTGCTACTATGCAAGGATGGAATCTTCATCAGATGGATGTGAAGACTGCCTTTCTACATGGTTCGATAAAGGAAGAGGTGTATGTGGAGCAACCTCTGGGTTTCGAAGTCCGGGATAGAGACACCCATGTATGCAAGTTGAAGAAAGCCCTCTATGGGTTGAAGCAAGCCCCCAGGGCTTGGTATGAGAGGATAGATAGCTACTTGATGAAGTTAGGCTTCACTCATAGTAATCCTGATCTGAACCTTTACTTCAAGGTTGATAGAGAAAAGTCTCTCATTCAGGTTCTCTATGTGGACGATCTCTTCTTGACAGGTGCTTGCCCTCTCAGTCATCAGTGTAAGAGGGAGCTCGCTTCTGAGTTCGAGATGAAGGACCTAAGACTGATGCATTACTTCATAGGCCTGGAGGTTCGGCAAAGACCTAGCGAGATTTTCCTCTCTCAAGGAAAATATATTGTGAAGCTGCTGGAAAGATTTGGAATGGCGGATTGTAAGTCTGTGTCGACACCAATGGAGCTCAACATTTAGAAGTTGAGTGGAAATGTTGTTGGGCCTGAGCTAGAAAATCCTAGCGAGTATCGACAACTCGTATGGGCCCTGATGTTATTAGTGAACACCCGTTCGGATGTATGTTTTGCAGTGAACACTTTGAGTCAACACATGGTTGATCCTCATCACATTCACTAGGTTGGTGCCAAGAATCTGTTGAGATATCTTCGGGGCACGATAAACCTTGGGCTGAGATACACTACCAGGAGTTTGAGAATCCATGGATATACTGATGTCGATTGAGCTGGCAGTGTGGTGGATCGCAAGAGCACATCTGGATGTTGCTTCACACTTGGGTCTGCTTCGATATCTTGGATGAGAAAGAAGCAGAAGTCGGTGGCTTTGAGCACCACTGAGGCCAAATACATTGCATCGAGTATGGCCTATTGTGAAGTAGTTTGGTTGTGAAAGCTCTTCAGTGAGCTGTTCGGTCATGTGCTAGATACCACCGTTATCCTTTGTGATAACCAGAGTTGGATTCGTTTTTCAAAGAATACCATGCATATTGATATTAGGTACCACTTTATCCAGGATATGGTACAACGAGGCGCCGTAATTCTCGATCATATAGGATCTGATGAGCAGGTCGCGGATATTCTCACAAAGCCCTTTGGGAAGGTCAAGTTCCTAACCTTTCGTGAGAATCTTGGAATCGTGGAACAACCCTATGCCGAGGATCATGTTGGACGATGAGCTCTGGGAGCTCTCGGCGGCTTTGGGGATAGCTTCTTGGAGCTATAAGCAACCACAGGGCTAGGCTTGCCGAACCTTGTTGGTATGCTTTTGCCCCATCATTACTGTATTGATTTGGTTCACCTTTGTTGATCTGTGCCCCGTACGCATCCTACCCATGGAGTCTAGGACTCATGGGAAGTACCTCTTGTCTTGGCCAATGAGGTGGGAAAATATAGAGACTAGTAGCAAGACCGATGGATGCATTGGAGATTGTCGTACTCTCTATGTCTAGGATGGCACATGTACAACCACTTGATCTGGGACCAAGTCTAGTGAGGTTTCAGACCTTCAACTTGTAGAAATTTTAATACAATTATGTATTGCCATATTTTCCTGATCTAACAATTATATCCACTGTTAAATACAAAATCCTTATACTTAATCTTTGCGGAAATTTAATCGCCAATTGCAAACACATGAAGAAAAATCAATCACACAATCATATTTTATGTATATCATGGATCATGAAACAATCTCACACAAAACTCTACTCCAAGAGCTCTCAGTACAATATACAATCGTCACACTGTCATACAAAAATTGGCTCATACATGCACCAATTTACTGCCTCTTGACAACCTGCCTCCACTGCGCAATCCCTGCTGATGAAGATCCCTGAATGAATTCGATATTGCCTTGCCTTGACTACACAATCCTCATTGGCATCTCCAATGTGTGTTTAGTTGCATTGAATGCACCACTATAATCACAATTGATAGTCAAATAGGCCCTTTCACCTATCTCTCAACTGGGTCTCCATTGGATCTGACATGCATGTAGTTAATAGTATTATTCCTTCAGTTTCATGTGAGACCACTGCTTGTGAATTAATTAAATAATTAATTCACTGATATCTCACTAGTGTATCTTTAGTTACAACTAGTTACAACTAGCACAACTGAGTTAAACTAAATAACAACTCACATAACTACACATCCAACTCTGTTACAACTTTGTATCACTCAGTTACAACGAAGTCCACTCTGTATGTTCCACCAACCAACCTTAGAACTCAAAATTCCTTCAGTTAACTAGTTTGCCACATCAGTTAACTGAAATCAAGTGCTTCAAGAGAATAGATTATTATTTATTTTCTAATTATTATTAAGGGCTAATAATAATTGACATCTGATCTATTTTTAGACATGCGATCTATAAATAGACTTCGCCCATGCATCTAAAAATAGAATCTCATCTATAAACAGAATTTTCTCAACCATCTATAAATAGACTCCTGCTATAAATAGAATATGCTCACCATTCTAAAAATAGACATACACCTAAAAATAGCCTGCGGGCCCCACCTAGTGTAGGTGCTTAATTTTCAGTAGGATCATCATCTTGTTGAATCTCAACAGTCCCTCTCAACAAGAAAGGGATTGTCCTTCACCTTGAACCTTTCTCTATGGTATTTGAATTTGCTCCTGGTGAGCGCCTTCGTCAGAATATCTGCATCCTGATCTTCCATAGGAATGTACTGAAGCAACATGATCTTCCACTTCACACAATATCTGATATGATGATATCGGATATCTACATGCTTAGATCTATCATGAAATACAAGATTAATCGAGAGTTTAATGCAACTCTAATTATCATAATGAATCACTGTAGGATCTAAATGAGAACCGAACAAACTGACTAGGATCTTCCTCATCCATATAGCCTCACATGCAACTTGACTTGCTGCCATGTATTCTGCTTCCGCTGAACTGAGTGCCACAGATCTTTGTTTCCTACTGTAACAAGAAATAATTGTAGATCTGATACTAAAAACCCCTCTTGATGTGCTCTTTCTGTCCGTTGGGCTTCATGCCCAATCTGCATCCGTGAAGCCATGCAACTTCACCTCATTCGTCTGTCTATACCATAAGCCATACTCAGATATGCCCATGAGATATCTCAGGACATGCTTGTCCGCCTTCCAAAAGAGGTTGGTAGGCTTAACCATTGCTTGACTAAGTTGGTTCATCGCATAGCATATGTCTGATCTTATATTAACTAAATACATGAGTGAACCCACCAACTGTCGATAGAGAGTATCATCCACTACCTCTCCAGATGTAGCGTCCTCTTTCCTCCAATTTCCTGGAAGAGGAGTATCCATGGGTTTGCAGCCCTCCGTGTGAAACTTATCGAGTATCTCCCTTGCATACTTGCCTTGAGACACAAACAGTTCACCTTCTCGCTGCCATATTTCCAATCCAAGGAAATAGTGAAGGAGGCCCATATCCTTCATCTTGAACTCCTTTGCAAGGTCCTCTTTGCATGAGTGTATGAACTGCTTATCCCCAGTCAGTATTAAATCATCAACATAAAGAACAATGATTAAAATCTTACCCTCCACCACAATATGGTATAGGTTTGCATCCGCCTCACTCTTGGTGAAGCCAAGTCCAGTGAAATAGCTCTCAATCTGAGTGTACCAAGCACGGGGTGCTTGCTTCAGCCCATACAACGCTCTTTTGAGTCTGCACACATGCGACTCGCTGCTAAAGATCTCAAATCATTCAGGCTTCTCAATGTACGCTTCTTCCTCAATGATCCTATTAAGGAACACAGTATTTACATCCATCTGATGAATGTGCCAACCCATCTGCGCTGAGAGAGCAAGGATGGTCCTTATGGAAGAATACCGTGTGACAGGTGCAAAGGTTTCTTCATAATCAATCCCCTCAATTTGTGAGAAGCCCTGGGCCACAAATCATGCCTTATACTTCTCAACACTCCCATCAACAACTTGTTTTACCTTGTAGATCCATCTTGAACCTACCATTGATTTATCAACTAGCCTTGGAACAATTTCCCAAGCACTATTTCTGATAATGGAGTCATACTCCACCTTTGCATCTACCCATGTGGACTCCTACACTGCTTCCTGAAAGGAAGATGGCTCAGTAAAAATACATTTTCTCATGAGAGCCATGTATCCAGTGAATCGGTTAGGAGACTGTCTTTGCCTGCACTATGAAGAAGGGATTCCTACATTCTGTGCTGCATCAAGCTTCAGCCTCTCAGCTTCTGTGGTACGCCTTCTACTAGTTTTTATGTTTGGCTCTGCGTGAGTGGACTCCTCCACTCCATGAACCTCCTCCTGTGGCTGATCCACATCTAGAGACTCACCTTTGGGAACAAGCAGTTCCTCCTCTGCATGCAAGTCTAGCTCCCTCTCAAGCGACAACTTCATGGCTTTCTCCTCATTGAATTTTATATCCCGTCACACTACAATCATTCGACTGTTTTGAAAATACACACGATAATTATGGGGTGTTTTTTTGTACCCCACAAATATCCCAACTTCAGCAGTCAGCTCTAGCTTCTTCCTGGCATTCTTGGTCACATGCACATAAACAGATGAGCCAAAAATTTTAAAGTGAGAAACATCCAGTTTCTTACCAGTAAAAGCTTCTTCAGGTGTACTCATGGCAAGTACTCTATGAGGACAACGGTTTTGCACATAAATCGCAGTGTTGCATGCTTCTGCCCACAAGTGCATTGGTAGGCCCTGATCATGCAGCATAGCTCATGCAACACCCACGATCGTTCTGTTCTTCCTCTCCGCGACCCCATTCTGCTGTGGGTTATGAGGCGCTATGGGTTCTCTTCGAATTCCTTCTTCGCTACAGAAGTATTTGAATTCATTCGAGATATATTATCGCTCTGCAGAGCCTTCACTTGTTTCCCCGACTCTTTCTCCACCAATGCTTTAAACTCACAGAACTTTGAGGATGTTTAATATTTCTTCTGCATGAATAAGATCCAACATCTACGAGAATATTCATCAACAAAAATAACATAATCCCTATGTTTTGTTGTTGAAGCAACCGATAATGGCCCACACACGTCTGTGTGAACTCTCTCTAGGATCACTGAAGCACGGTTCTCCTTTTCATGAAAGGTGGTCTTCACAAACTTACCCATAGTAGATCCCTTGCATTGATATATCTGCGCAAGTGTACCCTTGGAAAGTCCAGTAGAAATCTGTTGAAAAATCTTGAGGGCGCCATGGTGAAGATGGCCCAACCGCCTGTGCCATAATTTGCCCTCATCCTAGCTCACCACTTCTTCTTCTTTGCCCACCATTGCAGCGCAGCCATCTACCTCCAGCTTGTAGATATTCTTGACTCGAATCCCTATCCTCTTGGTTTGACCCGTTGTTTTATGTCATAGGAAAGGTTTTCCATCGCTGAAAACAATGTCATAACCTCTGTCCTCCAACATCGCGACTGAGACCAAGTTATTCTTTAAACCTGGA
Organism: Pinus albicaulis; assembly: GCA_034641835.2. Lineage (NCBI taxonomy): Eukaryota > Viridiplantae > Streptophyta > Pinopsida > Pinales > Pinaceae > Pinus > Pinus albicaulis. The sequence goes on from JAXQQM020076128.1 coordinate 120,407, forward strand.
ACATACATAACATATTTTAACAAAAATGGTTTGCCTGACTCCCTCTCAAAGGTAATGGTACCAATGTTGGTCGCACTGTATCGTCCATCGCCCATCTCTATATGCATCTAGAGATCTTTCTCCTCCAATTCACTAAAAAGCTCCTTATCTCCCGTCATGTGGAAGGAAGCACCACTATCAAGATACCACACGGATCCCATTGTGCTTGAAACCAAGCATGTGATTAAAGAGAAATCAAGTTCAAAATGCAAGGCAAGGGCCTCACCAGTTGTAGCGCAAACAACCTTCTTGTTCTTCTTTTTCTGTGGGAAGTTAGTGGCGAGATGCCCATGTTCGTGACAGTGAAAACACTTCACCTTGGAAAAATCCAGCTTCTTGCCTTTAGCCTCGGATTTTGAGTGGAATTTCTTCCCCTTCCCTTTCCTTGCTTTGGCAGCCAAAGCACAATCACCTTCATCATAATGCTTTGATGAAGAGCCATCCCTGGTGTTCCCCCTGAACTCCTCTTGCACTAGATCTGACCACATTCGTTCCCAATCCGGCAGCTTTTCCCGTCCGTTGACAGAGTCTTGATAACTATGCCAACTCTTAGGAAGTCCTAGGAGAGCCAAGCTCACCAAATCATCATCAGCAACCATGATTCCCACACTCCCCAGTTCATCCCGAGATTGGAAAAACTTTGTGAGATACTTAGGAATATTGTCGTCCTTTTCCATTTTGACTTTTTATGAGTTTATCCTTCAGCGCCAATTTCCTATGGTCGCTGCTGCTTTGGAAAAGATCTTTCAAAGCCTTCCGCATTGAAAATGGAGTGGCTTTCCCATGAAAGCTTGAGACAATATGGTCTCTCACACCTTCCAACAGAATCCTTATCGTCTTCGCTACTTTCTTTTTCCATGTGTAAAGTAATGTAGCATCCGTCAAAGTGGGCTTAGGAACATCATTGTTGATGAATTCCTTCAAGCCATTATCTTCAAGCACTGCCTCCATCCTATCCTTCCATGCAATGCAGTTCAAGCTGCCCTCGAGTGCATACTCTAACCGCAAACCATTGAAAGCCATTTCGATGTTTACTCAATTGTCGCACCAAGAAATTCTTGCAACAAATTCAAATTGTTTCCAACAATAAACTCAGCTACTGCTTCAATTTTGCAATCTTCTCTGCTCCGATACCATGTAGAAATTTTAATACAATTATGTATTGTTGGATTCTCCTAATCTAACAATTATATCCACTGTTAAATACAGAATCCTTCTACTTAAATCTTTGCGGAAATTTAATCGCTAATTGCAAACACATGAAGAAAAATCATTCACACATAACACAGATGTTTTTACTGGGAAATCATAAAGCTAAAGACCCCATTATCATTTGTTATGTATATCATGGATCATGAAACAATCTCATACAAAACTCTCCTCCAAGAGCTCTCAGTATAATATACAGTCGTCTTACACTGTCATACAAAAATTGGCTCACACATGCACCAATTTATTGCCTCCTGACAGCCTGCCTCCACTGCGCAATCCCTGCTGATGAAGATCCATGAATGAATTTGATCTTGCCTTGCTTTGACTGCGCAATCCTCATTGGAATCTCCAATGTGTGTGTAGTTTCATTGAATGCACCACTATAGTCACAACTGATAGTCAAATAGGCCTTTGACCTATCTCTCAACTGGGTCTCCACTGGATCTGACATGCATGTAGTTAACAGTAGTATTTCTTCAGTTGCATGTGAGACCACTGCTTGTGAATTAATTACATAATTAATTCACTAATCTCTTACTAGTGTATCTTTAGTTACAACTAGCACAACTGAGTTTAACTCACTTAACTGAGTTTAACTAAATAACAACTCACATAACTACACATCCAACTCTGTTACAACGAAGTCCACTCTGCATGTTCCACCAACCAACCTTAGAACTCGAAATTCCTTCAGTTAACTGGTTTGCCATATCAGTTAACTGAAATCATATGCTTCAAGATAATAGATTATTATTTATTGTCTAATTATTATTAAGGGCTAATAATAATTGACATTCGATCTATTTTTAGACATGCGATCAATAAATAGACTTCTCCCATGCATCTAAAAATATAATCTCATCTATAAATAGAATTTTCTCAACCATCTATAAATAGACTCCTGCTATAAATAGAATATGCTCACCATTCTAAAAATTGACATACACCTAAAAATAGCCTGCGGGCCCCACCTAGTGTAGGTGCTTAATTTTCACTAGGATCATCATCTTGTTGAATCTCAACACAACTAACTTCAAGTTGGTATGTGACTCCTTTGAGTCCTACAGAGGTTTCAGACCTCTGAGCTTATTTTGTCAGCCGAGAGTGATGTCTTTGTGACTCACCTTTATGTTATGAAATAAAGAAGCCAAAAAATCAAGTTACAACGGGATGACACACGATGTTTGGATGGCACAGGTGGATGGAGTTCTCCCTAGTTGAGAGGGAGTGTTAATTTTGGGAAACTAGGTCCAAACTCCATGTTGTGATGCTCATATGACGATGTCAATATTTTTATTGGATTCCTCTTTCGGAGAGGTGCAAGATCGATCTAAAGGTCATCTTGATCCGATGAGCAGAACATTTATTTTGAATTAATTCCACTTATGTGCAAGGTCGGCTAGAATTGTAATGTAGGCTTGAAGCCCCAACATATCTGTCACACACCCTCACTGATGGATATATATAGTTCAACGTTGGAGGTAATTTTCACCATCACTCATCACACATTCTCTCTCTACATATGATTGGTTTGATCATCATCTTGGAGGCTTCTCTTCACTTAGACGTGGGAAAAAGCAGCAGCTAGGGTTTTAGATCTGGTCTAGGGTTTTCAGCGCAAATTTGACCAGCATTGAATTTGGTCAACTCTTGGTCAACTTGACTCGAAACTCTCCCAAAACCTCGATCTCTGCAGTCTGCATTTTTTGGCACAAAATCGAGGCTGGACATTGACTTTGCCTTGGCTGCATTGAATTTTTGGTGCTGTTGTTTTGTGTTGACCATTGTCTAGACAACGTTGAGTTTTGTTTGACTTTGGGTTGACCGCTGTAGAAGTTGTCCGAGAGGGTTGTGTGACACATTATGGTTGGCTGGCCGTGAAGAGACTTTGCTGGTTGAAGCATCTTGTTGACCGTCATAACACACCACAACACATATATTTTGCTAATCAAGTTAAGTGTATTTTGGCTTGTCTTCTTTTGATCTATTGGTATGTTCTATCAGCATTTTACTTTCATGTTTATGTGATTGCTATTTGTTATCGGGTATAAAGTAAAAGTTGCATCAATCATAGAACATCTACGAAAATTTACACTAGGGCATCAAGTTTCAGCCTCCTTAACAAAAAATTTGGTTTATCTATCACGTCCTTGACTCCATATGCCTAAAGGATAGGGCACTAGTCCAAGTCTTTGGTGATCATCTTGAAATTTTCTCCATAAAATTCTCTTCTTAAATTTGATCTTTTTAAGGCTAGAGAGAAAAACTAGGACTTGGAGCGAAATTATAGGGAGAAGGCTTTTGTTTGAAAAACATTTGGGGGGGAGGTGGAATCGTGTTGTTTTAAATTTACTTTAACTTTCAAATTTGATACACTGAATTTGGTACGCTACTGTTCTTAAAGAAACCTGTGTATGTATGCAACTTCAAAAAAGAAAAACAATGTATATCCAATTTACCAATTTCCCAATTGTTCCATCACATGATTATCTTTAATCATTGTATCAGTAAATAAATAAATTTCCAATATTCAGTAAAGAACAAAAAGAGATCACCACATATGAACAACACACATAGAACGCTAGGATTTTAGGTGGAAACCCAATGTGGTAGAAAACCACCGTTGTCGTTGTCTAAGTCTTCTTTCTTATTATATAAAGAAAACCTTCATTACACTTTTTTGAATTGATGTAGACTCTTACTAGTATGCAAGCACCCATTTGCAGGTGGCTAAAACATCCATATGTTCTCTAGCTTCTACTGGAAGGGAGCTAGAATCGTCTAATCTCGTTTACCGACTACTACCGGAAGGAACATTCTACTCCCTTACTGAAGGTTGCAACCCTTAGCTCCTTGTGGACCGCTTTTCAAAATGTTTGAAACTGGATCCACCTGGCAGAAAATCATCAAACAACATGTAGGCCACCTTTCATCGTTTTTTCAAACTGGACCCATATCAACAATAAACCCAAACTGACATGACAAACTGAAATACTGAATTTGAGTCACTAAAGTACTGTAAATCAATTGAATTTATGAAGGATAAAACCACTGAATGTAGTAATGAATCAATCATTGGACCATATATAGATCAATCATAGATTGTTGAACCAATCACAGATCCCCACACTGTAGCATCATTTCCAATCAATCAACCTAATCATCACTGTTAGACACAAATCATCAAGATAGAGACATCATTGACAGACAATAGAAAACAGAGTAGAACTCATCAAGTGTCATCATCAAGGCACCTTGCGAACCCTAACATGTATACATGACTTCTATAGAACAAATCAGCGTATGTACGCAACTACCATGCCTGACACCCGCATATCTTATTCAGTATACTGAGTAAATTATCACAAAAATTATACGCTACTTTACTGACCCATATCCGCGTATGTATGCGACAAGGCAGGATCAAACCAGTGTACATATCTTGAGTTATTGAATTAAACCTTCGCTAAAATTCACAATATCTGTTAAACCCAGATCTCGACACGCTTTACTACATTTAGATTAAACCATCATTATAGCTACATATCTAACATTAAAAGCATAAATAGATCGAGAAATTATTTTCATTAGTCTTCACAACACTTTGATATCTATCATATCTAAACCATCTCCTTGCTTCCTAGTGCACGCCTGTTCCAGATCAAATCACACAAAGATAGATCATTTAATTTCCTTTGTAACACCTTTATCTCCATCTCCTTATATAGTTTTTTCCTTAGCCAATACCTTAGGTAAATCCTTTGGTAATGTCGTTAGTATTCTTTGATGGGATCAAATAACTGTTGTCACTCCAATTTCTATAGGTCAATACCATGATAAAGACCCCTGATATCCAGGTTACCATGGTTCAGATTTTGTACGCAACTTTCACTTATAAGACATGTGTGTCTACACAACCCTTCTTTATAGGATCCACATACACTTTCTCAAACTTCACCTTTATCATCCATTTGTTTTTGAACTGTCATATCTTTGTTTATAACATCTGTAGCATCTGTATCGATCTGCATTAGTTCCACAGTCATCAATGTTGACATCAAGTATATCTTCATTAAGAAAGTTGTCGTCAAGGACAACACATTAGCCATACTTTTTGTGGTTTGAGAGCTTAACATCAAGAGTTAGATATTGGCTATATGACTTATCATTTTGGTGGGCATCCACTCAAATTGCATCCATAAAATCTCTTGCCTTAGGTCTTACCCTAAGAGGGAAACCCTAATTTCTTCTCCCTCAACTTGAGGACTTTCTTGAGGGTTTCATGAGCCTTGGAATAGTTGAATATATTTGTAAAAAACCATTTTTCTTTGTTCTTGACCTTGTGAATGCCTAACACCATAAAAAAAACCTCAAAACCCTAGTTCTCGAGCCTTCAGTTTTAGAGTTTTTCTTTAAGAGCGATTTTCTTCTTTGAAGCCTTGAACCATTATTAACCCTTCTCTAAATGAGCTCTAGCTTGATTAATTTGTGCCATATACTTAACATAATTGTTTTGAGTGATCTCCTTCCTAATAGGATTCCTTCCATCGGTGAGAGTCCGTAAAGAGAAGGGGGTTTTGGTGTGAAAATTTCACACTTAAAATCCTACTACAATCTCTGATATTATTTCTCTTAATTATTATTTAGAAATAAGTTATTTACATAAATATCTTCAGTAGATATTGAAATAAATTCAATTGTAGTCTTCACCATACAATCACCATACAATTAGTGAGCAAAATAGTAAAGGAATACTAGCACAAAATGACATAGAGATTTTTGGACAATTGTCCCTGGAAAAACACATTGTGGGAAAACCGGTGCAGCAGATAAGGGTTTCTATTATTCTTCAACAATGAACTTCTTGTAGAATTTACAGTTAGCAGTAATAAAGAGAATTATCTATGATAACACTGGAGAATTTTCTCACACAATTTCCATATGAGAAATGACTCCAAAAAGACCCTCTTGGGCCACTTGCGTCACCACTGCACTGGCTCTACATGGGTACTGCGCAGAACTGTGTCACCCCCCTGCGTTGTGCCCTTCCTGCCTATACGTTGTCTCTTCCTGTCATGCATCACCTACTCGTACACCCCGGATCGATGTTGAACCCTCTCTATCTCTCCTCCACCTGCAACTCTCCCCCTGGATCGATTTACTCTTGCCGAACTTCAGCCACTAAGCAAATCGATTTACTTGGGAAACTAAGTATCTGCACTGGTATATTTTCCAGATGACCCGCAAGATTTCTTAAGTAATCTTCTCGTTGACATTCAATGGCCCATATTATAAGCTAATCAATGGTTGAGATCATTCTGGCATGGTCCTTGTCTTATTCTAGTAGTTACACCCACAATTTAAATTAATACCCATTAACTAATTTAATTTCCTAAGTTTAGACTTAGGGTCACATTAAAAATATTTAATTTATCAAATAAAACTGTCTCTAGGTGGAATTTCCCAAAACGATTTTTGGATTATATGGAATACATGTGTCTAAGCCTTTCCACAAAATTAGAGACTTAGAGCACATCTGATGCTACCACAAATCAACATTTGGTCGAGGTGACATTGCGCCTCTACCCTTTGTTAGCACTTTTTCTAGCTTTTATCTTGTAGGGTTTCCCTTTCATGGACCAGATAGATTTTGTGGTAACAATTTTGGTGTCATTGTTAGGGACATGAACTATGTGTTTGAAGCATCTCGAACGACAATATAAATCATTATTTGGTGACCCCATTGGAAGAACGAAGCCCTTGTTCTTAATTGAAACTCAAAGTCGATGCTTGTACGATGAAGCAAACATCTCTCAAGGAATTTAGAATTCACCCTAGTGGTTCCCAGTTGATTATTATGGAAATATTGAGGAAATGGCTCCTTGGGATCTCCATGATGTTGACATTTTTGAATTCTGCATATAAAAGAAATCAAAGGGGACATTGTTCATCTTTGAAAATGATCCAATATATGACACTGATGATGATCTTATTTTTCCTTCATCTTCCTCATCATATCTCTCCCAAGGTGTTTCCAAGGATAATGATAAGGATGATCTGCCTAAGGTCACTCTTTACAAAATGTTTATGAGCTTGATTGTCGAAATCTCCATTCCAATGGCTTAAGTTGGATTCCTTCTCCCCACCCATGACTCCTTATCACAATACATGGTTCTCTCATTTCCCACCTCTCACTTGTACTATTCATCAAGTCAACGTTACCAAGGAGGATGTGATATTTGGTTTCCCTACCTCAAAATTATTCATAAGGGAAAATGTTGGTACATTGATTTAAAGATATGTTGGGAAAATTCCTAGATTCTGGAATCCTACTGCAGCAACTGATGAGAAATATTCTACTTGTTAATTACTTGAACAAGTTATTTATTGTTTTCTATAGTAAATACTGAAACCCATACACTACAGCCTTTAAAAAATTAAACCGCGGAAAATAAATGTGCAGAAACAAGATCCGAGCAAGCATAAATCATAGACACATATGACATTGTTGTTTTTGGACCAATTTCTCCAAAAAAATACAAGTGGGAAAACTGGTGCATCAACTGAGGGTTTGTTTATTATGTTGTAGTTTTGTGAATACAATCTGGGATGCCTTGTTTACTATCCTCACAGAGAATCTGATTGACAAAGAGCTAGTGAGATTACCTCATACACTGACACTGGAAACCCAAACTGGCCAAACCCTAGAATGGCAAGCCCTCCACTGCCTCTGCACAGTCTCTGCGTCACTTTGCGTGGGGACCAATGTTATCGGAATCGAACCGGTCATCGAACTGGAAAATCTTGTGGACTGGGAAACGGTCGAGAAAAAAAAAAAAAAAATACAAAACAAAACAAAAACAAAAACAAAACAAAATAAATCGGTTTACCAAAAAGACATAAAATATTCATATTTTAAAGAAAAAACATATATATTCATGTGCATCCATATGAATCCAAACCATTTATACACAAAAATGCAAAATTTCTCATTTATATAGAAAGTAAGAGTGCATACAACCAAAATAGCACTTAGTGCAAAACATCTTTGAACCAAAAATGTTACAAACATCAAGAAGCAGACTCTAAAAGGCCTTTATAGTCCAAAATAACATTATATATCATAGTATTATACTAAAACCTACAATAGTACAAGCTACAACTACAACAAATCATCAATCATAAATTATCATCAGAATCATCATCCTAATCGTCCTCTTTATCTTCATCTGAAGAATGAGTAGCATCCAAGTTTGTAATGGGATTATGGCTTGATTCCCATGGCCCTTGATTTACCCTCTAAAATTTTGGAGAAATTTGGCTCCAAAATCCTTTGAAATCAACAATGTAGTAGCCCCAACAAAATAAAAAAAATATCTTCCACCAGTTGCAAAAACCACTGAATAAAACACAAAGATATTTGGGGAAAAAAACTTTGAAGTAGCTCGAAAATTTTCCAACCCAACAACTCTCGAAGACTCCAATCAACTCTTCAAATCTGCAAAAAAACTCCCTTAGAACAACCCTACAAAAAACTCTCTGAATTCTCCTCACCGAACTCAACTCAAGAATTGCAAGAGACTCGAATGAGTAGTGTGAATGAAATAGAGGAGGTGGGGGTGTTTAAGTAGCTTTAGGGGGGGGACTAGGGTAGCGTTAGTAACTAGGAAAAATAATACTTAAAAAATAAATAAATAAAAAATAAAATTATAATTATAATTATAAAAAAAATTGATTTTCTTTTTTAATGCCCAGGCTTGTGAACCAGTGGAACAACAATCGGTCTCGAACTCGATCACCAACCGGTCGGCTGTGTCGCTTTTTCCTCCAAACCGGTCAGATCAACCAGTTTTTCGGAATCGGTTCGGTTCCGATAACACATCTGCTGGCTTGATCTAACCCTCTGGCCTCTCCCGGTCTCACACCTCGACTCTCTGGCACTATATCTGACTGCTCCTCAGCTAAATCACAAACTTCCTCAAGGCTATTACATTGTCTCTGATGGCTCCACGTCACTACTACACTCCCCCTCTACGTACTGCTCTATGTCTTCTCTGTAGTGTATTCCCAGTAGAGAAGTAGAGAACTTTTGAGGTCTAAAATGGGCCTCCTAAGAAAAATGTACAACCAAAATAAACTTTGTAAGAACCAATAGGATTCAAGATGATGATGTTAACCATGGGGGATGATTCACCATTTTTGGGGTAAAAAAGTAAAAAGTTTAAAAATAATAAAATAGTAAAACTATTTTTTCAACTTATCTCCCTAAGGTTTTACTAAAATTTTGAGTGGAATTACTTGTTTGATGAAAATTTTGATTCCTCATCCAAGGAGTACCCATGTTGCATACTTTTTATGGACCCTATTCCACGAAAAATTAGAAATACATGAAAAAATGTGATTGCAATCACATTTTTCTTGTATTTATCATTTTTCGTGTAGCAAGGTCCGTAAAAAATATGCAACATGGGTAGTCCTTGGATGAGGAATCAAATTCTACATCCAATGAGTGTTCTCACTCGAAATTTGAGTAAACCCATAGGGAGATAAGTTGAAAATACTAGTTGAAAAAATAGTTTTTTCTTTTTTCCCTCTAAAATTTGATGATGTAATCTAATCTTATTTTATTATTTCCAATATTATTTTATAATTTCCTTAGGAGGCCTATTTTAGACCTCAAACTTCCCCTAATGTCGGCTCACGAAAATCTCCAATAGACAATTATCTCTGCCCCTCTCTGCAACAATCACTCGATCGATCTTCTATCTGAGCACTGCTCACTTCATAATTTCAATCTCCAAACTTCATCGATCTATTTTATAAATGATCCATCAAGTCCTTCTTATAATCTTCTCGTTGAGACTTCAACGACCGAGATTAAATCGTTAATCAACGACTAAGATTAACTTTTGACTTGATCTTTGTTTTCTCTAGAAGATTCACACTGGTTTTATTAATACCCTTTAATTATTTTATTTTCATAAGTTTAGAATTAGGGTCCCTTTAAAAATTATTAATTATTTTAATAAAACAAACTCTCAGTAGAATTTTCAAAAACAATTTCTGGGTTGTCTTGAATACATGTGTTTAAGCTTCCCTGACAATTTTGAGACTTAGATCACATCTGATGCTACCACAAATCAAACTCCCTCTTAGCGAGGAATGTGTTCTAGCAATACATCCAGCTGAAGTATTGCTTTGATTCTGCAACATCTCCTTCTGCATTGTTGATGTCTAAAACTGTTGCCCACCAACATTGCGCTATTTCATCCATGTTGTTGCTGACCCTGCATGTTGTTTGCAACTGCTACTGCACTGCAACTATGTTTTTTACTGCAACATAAAACATCCAAAAATGAACTAAGTGTTCAATAGGATACATCTCATGTTGAAGATCTGATTGTTGCTAGTCTTTGCAATGTCCCTCTGAAGCCTCTGCACTGCTGCTGACTCTGCATTGTGCCTTCCTGCATTGTTTCCATCCTTGCTCTGCATTGCTCAGTCTATAGCGCTCTCTAGCCACTACACCATCATATTTGCATTCCCCTGCACCAACTGAAACTTGTCCATCATGCTACCTCTGATTTGGGCTCCCGTAGCAAGGTGATGATCCAAGAGGTGGACTCCTCAAGGATCTTGCCCAATCTGCAGTTTTGTTGAACTACAGCTCTAGATCACCCAATTTCTCCCTTGGCAATATCTGGGCAATCATCGTGAATTCCTCCCCCTCTATCTTCGTAGCTGCAGCCTACAGATCACGTTTCTCATCTTTTTCCTTCTTCTTGAGAGGACACTGTGTGGCATAATTCCCCATCTCGCCACACTAGAAGCATTGATCTTGGAAAGATCCTTCTTCCTTCTACGATGCTTGTGAAAATATCTTAATATAGAAACCCTACTGCATTATCTTGATTTACTTATCCTACTTGTTTGATTTAATTAACAAGTTATTTTCTGAATATTCAGTAAAATATTAAAGCAAATACAATTGCAACCTACACATATGTACATATCAATTACTGAAGCATAGCACACGCATGACAAAGGACAATATTTTTTGGAAAATGTCCCCAGAAAAACTCAATGCAGGAAGACTAGTGTAGCAAATCTTAGAGTGTTT
>JAXQQM020083941.1:0-20031 GCA_034641835.2 Pinus albicaulis
GGCAGGCGCTATAAGCGCCGGGATAGAGCTCTAGTCAGCCATGACTTCTTCCTTGACATTCCAACGGTCAAAAACAATCCCACCATCGGCAATAAGATTTGACCCTTGGACATATGAAGACAAATTCCCACGATTTTTAGAAGGATTTGCTGCAATAATAAAAAGTGGACATATTCCCATACCTTGATGCGATGTGGGAGCCTCTTGTAGGGCTACAAGGGCTCATCCCTCCAATGTAATGGCTGCCCTAACTGCTGATGTAGGTGGATGCTCCTCCATGAGGGTGACAACGTTAGTACAAGGCTCCTCAAGTGGAGAAGAGGACTCCTCCTCGTTTGATCTCCTATTGTTAAACCTTCTAATCTCTCCTTGAGTGAAATTTGAAAAAGTAGACACCCTTGCATGATTCACATGGTAGAATGACGAATATCTTGCCTCTCCCTCCAAGTGTAGCACTGAGATCTCCACAACCTCTTTTTCCACCACTAGATGTAGTAGGAAAAATGATTTTAACTTCATCACCCAAGATTCAGCTGTACATAAGGGTGATCCATAAAAGTTAGACAATTGGAATCTATTGCCCCTTATAATCCTACTGCTGCATGGCCTTCTTTCCTCTCTCAGTTGGATAAACTGAGGAAGATCCAGGATTTCTTTGACAGTCCTAGGTTGGCACTTGTATTCTGCCAAATATCCACTCAGGATCTCATGTTCCAAGTGGTATTCTTGCTCTCCTCTTCCTCTATGAGAAAAGGAAGTGCATGCACCTTATTTTTCATCTTGAAACATCCTAGAGGTCTCACTGAAGCTCTCTCCTCCTTGAAAACCTTTTGGAGTTTCAATGCATCCTCCTTCTCTCTTCCTAGATCTAAAAATCGATGACAATAATATCATCCTCTCCATCATTTTGTTCTCCTTATCTTCTGATTGGATCTGAAGTCCACAGGCTGAGCCAAGATGGTAACTCTAATACCACTGTATTATCCCAAATGAGGAAAAATGGTAGCCTTTAGAATATCTTATAATATTCCCAAATCAGGACAATGAGCAGCTACTGCATGAGAAACGTTGTTTCTGGAAAATAACGCAACAACAGTGCAGACTAGGACTTTTATCCCTTATTTTGGACCATATACAACCCCCATACAGAATTAGAGCTTAAACAAATAATTCTAGCTACCTTAAACAGATTTCCCCGCTCCAGATAGCTCAAAAACACCCCAACCCCATGATTTACAGCTACAGAATTTCTGAAGACTATAAGAGCATAATTCCCATGATGGTTTCTATAGAAAATAATGGAATAATACTGATCAAAATATTATATTAATTATGTAGCAAAGAAATGGAGGTTTAACCTCTTTTACAACAGAAATAAGGCACCCGGCAAGGGTTTCCGACATTACATATGTATAAAAGGCAGTACTGCAGAAAATAACGCAGTATACTACAAATATGCATTAAAAACGACTGAATATACAATAAAATAGCTGATCAATACAGAAATTGGCCAAATGCCCTCCTTATTAGATCTTCCGGAGGGAGATAAACACCTCCTCCTCAAACACTAGCACAAAATCCAGGGGTCCAACCTTGCTATTGTTGCACCTGCATAGAAGACACAGTTTCTGAAGGTAATTGTGGTGTAGATGTTTATGGATGATTGGAACTAAGCCATATGATGAAATTGAAGCTCTTAACCTTCCCTTTAGATCCCTTAAGCAAGCTGATCCAAAGAAGAGGATGGAATTCCCGCACGCGAATTCCTTGCACTAAACAGTGTTGAAACCACAACTAAACAGATGAAGCATGCAAGTAGTCAAAATAACAAGGATATATGATTATTTAATGAATTCCTTGTTTCTATCCCCTTCTTCTTATCCTTGGTGAGCCTCCTCACCTCGGACCCCACACATTGATGAGGTGACTTCCTAGTAAAGATTCCTCCTTCAAAAATGCGTTGTCCTTATTGGCTTCCCTCCTCTTGTAGTAGCACTGTTGACTTGGTCAACTGGAACTAGTTCACCTGCATTGCCTCCTTTCACACTAAGGGATCTTCAATCCAGTTCTCATATGTGTGTCTAGGATGATCCTTGTTTACATTGAGCTAGTTTACTTGGGTGATTTCTTCCTCCTCAAGAATGCATGATGACTTAATCAACTTGACTCTGTCCACATCTATTTTTCCCTTGTTCACACCTGAAAGTGTAAAATCCAGCTCCTAAGGTGATCCCCTTCCACATTAAGATGGAAATTATTCATATTTTTATTGCTCATGGGCCTCCTTACCCATTTATTCATCTCCTAGGTGAAAGCAGCAAAATTTAATATTCCAATTTGCTTCTATGCAAATTTTGGAATAATACATGCCATGTCATCGGTAAAAGGTAAAAGTGACAAGCAACTTGGAAGAAAGAAAAAGGGGAAAGCAAAGAAAAACCAAAATTCAACCCTGTAGGAATGATCGTTTGATAAAAAGTCTAGAAATTCTCGGAAACCTTGTTAGCCTTGCTTGATATGTAATGAGGAGAACTTTTTTTGACACTGTCCTCACCGCCCCGAAGTCTCAGATTTTCTTAAGACCTTGGCTGCATCGAATGTGTTGACAAATCCTTTTCCGAATCTAGACACAAACATGGTTGCTATGGATCCCGCTTCTATTTCCCAAGTGCTTATGCTATTTGTCACAAAGCCAAAAACTAATGTTTGGTGTCTATGCGAAATAAATATTATGGTAGTTAGGTTATCGATCAACCTACTACCTCGACCATGAATCTATCCACTGAATCAATTTTGCCAGCTGCTATTCAAGAGTTAACAACAGAGCCACCGAAGGGAGTCGTTCACAAATCGACATTCAATCCTTGAGCTCACGCAACTCAAAATTATAATAGAGTTGAAGATTTGGTGCAATCACCTTCAGTTATCTCGATGCTTGAGGTACTTCAAAATTTTCCCTCCTAGGAGCAGGCCTTGTTGTCGACAATTGGTGGAATCAATTCGACATATTCTAATCTTGTAGTCTTTATCACACGATCTATGTGCCACAATTACTAGCCAAATTAGCTTTTTCAATCCAATTAAATGTTCTAAATCACCTCGTCCATGGCACTATTATTGATGACGGAGCATCTACTTGCATTATGTCTCTCAACTTCTGGAAGTCACTTGGCTTGCCTCACTTATCTCAATTGTCTATCATGTTGAAAGCTTTTAACGGTCGTACATATAAGCCTTGCGGTATCATCAATAACTTGCATGTCGAACTAGGGGGGAAAACTGTAACTATTGAAGTTGAGGTCATTGATGGACCCCTTGAATACAACATTTTACTTGGAAGGCCATGGGTTTATGCTATGACTGCGATCATATCTACTTACTTTCAGATGATCGCCTTCCCTCATAAAGGCATTATCACAATCATCAATCAACTTGCCTTCTTTGCCTCTATTTCCCAGGTATATGGAAGCTTTCTGTTAGTTCACGCACCCCAGTTAGCACCTCAAAACATTGGCGTAGGACTCTTAAAGGATTCTTCCCTAATTGGCACTTTTTCATTACCACCACCTGCGACAACGACAAAAATTGCAAGAATAGAGACCTGTTGCACGATATCTTCCACTTAATATGAATTAAGGAAGATCACCAATGATTCTGAAGTAGATATCTTGGGTGAATTTTTACCGCCAGGCCCAATTGAGCTGGCATAGCAATCAATTTTCTTGACTTTGGTGGTGCATCCTGATTCATTGTCACCGATCATTTGGGTTGATCGTTCATTATATTTTGGTACTCCATCCAATCCTTTTTCATCCACATTCTTGACTGATGAGAACATTTTGGAAGCCATGATGCCAGAAGGAGAACCGTGGGATGATTATCATCATAATTCCCGTCTTCTAGATTACAAATAGTATAATCTTATTGAACTATATCACCCTATGATCTCTGAATTATTTTTGAATTATGCTCCAATTAATGCCATCGAATCCGAGCAAAACTTGTCAAATATTGAAGAAAAAATTTCTATCGATATTTCGACCAAACCTGGCATTGTAGAAAACATCCATGTTAGTGTGTCTTGTTCTGCATCCGAACTAGACACTTATAGCTCTCTTTTTCATGAATTCCAAGATATATTTTCTTGGTCTTATGAGGAAATGTCAGGCATAGATTCTAGTATTGTTGAACACACAATTAAAATGTGCCACGATATCCGACTAGTATGTCGACACCTTCTTCATTTTCATTTGAGGAAGCAGTTTGCTACCATTAAAGCAGAAGTTGAAAAAAATTTGAGTGATGGTTTCATTTACCCTGTTCTGCTTACTGATTGGGTTTCCAACATTTTTCCTGTCATGAAGAAACAAGGGACAATCAAAGTGTGCATAGATTATCGGGATATCAATTTTTCTTGTCCAAAAGACAATTATCCTACTCCCTTTATCGACCAAATTATTGACGAATGTGTTGGCTACGAAATATTTTCGTTCATGGATGGATTCTGTGGTTACAATCAAATCAATATTCGCACAGAGGACCAATATAAGACAACATTCATCTGTCCCTGGGGCACATTTGCTTATCGTAAAATCCCATTTGGTTTAAAGAATGTTGGGGCAACATTTTAGAGAGAAATGGATTATGATTTTAATGTTATTAAGCACATTTTTCAACCTTATCTAGACGATTTACCCATGCATTCATGAAAACAGACTAATCACCCGACGCATTTGGGAGCTATATTTTCATGCTGCCAACACTACAAGATATGTCTAAAAACAAATATGCCTGTTTTGTGTGGATTCTGGTCATTTTCTTGGATTTTCGTCTCAAAATATGGAATTCATATAAACCCACTAAAGGTCACAGGGCATTCTTGATTTTCTGTAGCCATCAAACTTATTTTAGTTACAAAAAATGTCGAGGAAAGGCCCGACTTCCTAGAAGTTCACACCCAACTATCTTAGAAATAGCTAAAGGATTTACTTGTCTCTTGAAAAAGGGGATTCCCTTCCATTGGGATAAGGTTGTGCAAGCTTATTTTTATGTTATCAAGGATACACTGGTTTGGTCGTCATTAAAGTATCCCCCCAATTTTCAGAGTGATTATTTCTTTATATCTTCGCAGCTGATACAACCATTGCTATGGTATTGGTCCAAGAAGAAGATGGGATAGAACATCTGATATATTATTTAATTCATAATCTCAATGATACATAAGTGAATTATTCATACATTGAAAATCTCGCCTTGATGACCATTCAATTTTTCCAAAGATTTTTCCATTATATCTTATTTTGGAAGACCATTTTCATTTCAGATTGCAACCCCATGAAATACATTCTATCGCGTCAATTGTTCGGGGGAAAATATTCAAAATGGATCATCATTTTGCAAGAATTTCATTTAGAATTCATCAAATCCAAGTCAAAGAAGTCTTTGGTCATATTTATGCACGCTGACCCTCAAATGACCTTCCTACGTGGTACCATTTCTACATCAAAACCATTAATTCCGGATCAATATTTGTTTATGATTTGGTCATATGACCCTTGGTATGGAGTTTATCATTTATTTCCAAACCCGAAATTTCACCGCGATACCTCTCGCTCATGACAATGATGTATTTGATATCGAGCAAAATATTATACGATCTTTGGCGATACACTTTATCGTCGTGATGTTGATACGATTTTAAGGAGGTGCCTCACTCATGAGGAGGCCGAGAAAGTTTTAAATGATTTTCATGTTGGTTCTTGTGGTGGACATTTGTCTGGGTATGCTACCGTACAAAAGATTCTTCGTGTTGGTTACTTATGGCCAACCATGTTCCACAACTACATTCTCACGATCATAATTTGTCATGTGTGCAAGATATTTGATCGTAAAATATGCATGCCTCCAGCACCAATGCATATTGTCATAGTTGTGGGACCATTTACAAAATGGGGCATTAAATTCATGACCTACAACCCTCATTCGACCGGGGGGCATGGTTATATTATTGTCATCGTCGACTACTTTACCAAGTGGGCAAAAGTAATGCCTAAATTCAATAAAACATACGAAACAAAGGCATTTTTCTTTTTCAATCATGTCGTTTCTTTTTTTGGTGTACCACAAGCTATAGTTACAGATCATGGTAAGAATTTTATCAATAACATGATGAATGATTTGAATGTCAAATTGGGACTATCGCATGATAGTTCTACCCCTTATTATCCACAATCTAATGGAAAATTTGAAGCTATTAACAAGATCCTTAAGTGAATTCTTCAAATAATGATAGGGGTTGATAAATGAAATTGGCATTTAATCCTGTACTCGACTTTGTGGGCATATCAAACCTCAATAAGAAATGTAATCATATTTACTCCCTTTTAGTTGGCGTATGGTATGGAAGCTATCTTTCCAATCCAATGTGAAATTTCTTCATTAAAACTCGCTATTCACCTGCTACTTAACACCTCTAATGAAGAAGCGTGTATTTTAAACCTCGTCCATTTAGATGAAATGCATCATGAAGTCGCATTGGACAATGAAGTGCATATGAGACGAATCAAGGCACAATATGACCAACATGTCAAGCCTCGCATTTTCTCATAGGGAGACCTGGTCTTGCTTTATGATCAGGAAGATGATTTGATACGAACAGGAAAATTTGAGCCACTATAGCATGGCCCCTACATTGTCAAAAGAGTTCTGGCTAAAGGCACCTACAAGTTAATTGAATATGATCGAAATTCATTGGCACAACCTCGAAATGGGTTGTATCTTAAACGTTACTATGCTTAATTAAGCATAGTAAACTTTTCTATCATATTGTAAATACGATTTGATTTGCATTAATTATATTATTTTGTTTTTATAGATTTTTATTAAAGTTATTGATCCACTTTAAATTTCATCACAGATGACTGAATCTTTGGAACCATTCGTTTGGTACGACGATGGTGGTAGTCATAGTACATAGAACCTATCTTCTACAGCATGGGCCATTTTCACTACAGGTGGAAAGTTAGTGAGTTTTCAAGGGATTTGTATCGTTCGATCAACAAACAATATCGTTGAGTATAACACGTTGATCAAACTTCTCTTTGATGCCATTTCATTTGGCATTAACCGCATCATCATTAGGCTAGACTCACATCTTGTCATACTACAACTTCATAGAATATATGACATATACTGTATGAAATCCACCAATTCATCATATGTTCCTTAGAGTTTTACTTTTGGAAATACATTTTGATTACATTTAATATCAACAGATTTCTAGAAACGTGAACACATTAACTGATTCCTTAGCGAATTATGTTTTAAACAGACTTTTGCAACACATGTAAAGACATATTTTCAATTCACATCACACAATTGAATAGAATTGCACATTAAACATAGGAAAAAACTGAAAACAAATAGATAGATAGTTTAGGTTTTCATAAAATTTGTGCCCAAGACACATTGGTCATCTGACCTCAAAATGTATACAAAAATGTCAAAGTAAAACTAGTGATGCTCATGATAACAAGAAACTGCTCTATCTATCCTATGCAATAGCCTCATCCAACAGCTAGGAACACCAATAGTATGGCGTTGTAGTCTCATAGGTAACTCCTCAATCCAGAAATCCGGTATCCCAAGATTCAATCCCTCAACGTGTTGTTGCAACTCAGCAAGAGTCTAAGTTAAATCTAAATCCTGAAGGACTTCTCTCCTGATAGTCCTCTCTGCTGGCTCATCTGCTACCTACTTTGGTTGACCCTCTGGTCAAATGCAACCCACATCTGTGTACATCAAAACTTTAGTTTAGTCTTGGAAAAAATCAAAAATACAAAAACATGTAGAAACCTTAAAAATAAAAAACATGGTCAAAACATTTTTAGCCATTGCACCCCATTCAACGCCATATGGTAAAATAAAGTCTGGATCTCCATGGAAATCTACGCCTGCGTATGGATACTCCTCAATGGTGATCATCTGTCATCTGAACTAGGCAAAGAATGCAGTAGAGAGTATGATGGTCGATTGACCAGCATGTCTAGCCATCAATTCAACCCATAACTACATCTGAGTATATCTAGGACTACATATTCTCAGTGTAACATGTTACGGATGCATCAATGGAACAAGCTCTAAAATTAAGGAAATCAGGATCGAGCCATAATTGGAATCCTTTTTCCTACCACCCTTTACTTTAGTTAGTTGTTCTTTCATCTGAAAGAGTACTGCTTCGGCCAAGTTGAACACTATTGGTTCTAGACACTCGAGAGCATACTACATGTATGATCGGTTTGCAACATGTAGTGTCACAGAACCAACAAGTTTTGCGATAGTAAAAAGGATGGTTCTCAAAGGTAAATCACGCACATCACGAATTTTTATTTTCTCATATTTTCTAGGTTCAGTACCTGGCTGACAATACTAGTGTATGTAATCCTTCATTGTCTCTCCTCCAAGAGTAGATCCTGCAAGGGAAATAGGAGAACCATGCCTCGATAATCCAGTGAGAAAGTAAACATACTCAAGCAATATGGGGAGCACTTTGTCCCCAATGTGAAAAGCCTACAATGCCAGATCCCATGAATGAACTAGGAACTCCAATAGTTCCATATGTTGTCTCATCCCTGATAATCTGAAGTATTTAAGAAACCCACAATCCCTGAGGGCTCTTACAGTACCCGAATCATTTAGGGAAATCATTTGGATTCTTCTATTATTTGACTCCTGTCTGATATGTGTCATTTTTTATGATTGACTTGTTGAACTATGAAATATGTCAAACCTTTTTCTTGTTGCAAAGGTGTTCCATATTTTCAAAAAATCAAAAAATCAAAAATTATAAAAAATGTAAAGAGGGTATACCCTAAAAGAAAAATCAAAGGGTAAAAAGAATAAAATGGTCAAAAAAGTGAAAGAAATGAACCCCAAACAAAAATAGACCAAGAAAGTGTGCAAGTCTAAATACCACTACTATGTCATTTTTTGTAATAAAGCAATTGTGTGCAGCTTGTCAAACTTTTGCCACAATTTATGAAGAGTCAAACTGTTTAAACTTGATTCATTCATTTTTCAATTTCATGTTGTAGAATAGAGAATAAATATCTGACCAAACAGTTTAATCTTGGTAGATAAGTAGATAGGTAGAGTTAATAAAAGGTGCTCAACAGTTTAATCTGAGCCCTTGGATGTAATAAGTGTAGACTTAGATAGGTTTGCCATGTAAAAGAAAAGAAGTTTGATAAGGGTTTGCCAGTCTAAGTGCACCCTAATAAAGAAGACAAAATGGTAGGGTAAAGTAAGTAGGGTAGGTAGATGTTGTTGCAGGATTGCATGTGATGAATGATGGTTCTAAATGTGTTCAATTTTACTTTCATCACAAAGTGCAAAGGCAGATACTACATTGGAAAAAATTCACAGCAGAGCAAAGTCAAATTATTAACTTCCCCTCTCATTTTCCCTAAACATTTCACTAATTTCCCTAAGCACTAAGGTATTTGAAGATTAAAGGGGCTCAAGGCATTTCCTTGACTTTTGGAGGGACCGGACCCTCGGCCCAATAATTGAAAAAACCTAAGTACTTGAAATCATCCATTATCACATTCATTCACCTCTCAAAAATCTTTTTCTATGTAAAATCCCATTTTACTTAGGAAAATCCTTCAATATTTCATGAAAAGCCCTCAAAATCACTTTTATTCTAAGTCTAAGTGATGAAAGTATAATAATGCCATTTACTTTTGAAACTTCACTTTCTTGGTTATATTTAAGTATTTTGAGTTTACATTGTCCCTTGTCATATTAACTCTAATTTATATATTAACTCCCTATGAAAATCACCTTTTCCTATGTATATAACTCCTTTTCATATAATATTCCCAAAACCCATGTATTATAACTATTTTAGCCAAAAGTATTTTATTCCCACTTATTCAAATCAAAAACCCACAATATGCCCCCTTTTGGCTAAAATATAACATTAATTCTATTCCCGCTCCATATGGTAAGAAAATCACATTGGTTTAATTATCATATAATAAAATATATGAAAATGTTTAAACATATGTATATATGTTTAAAACAAAAAATAAACCCAAAGTTTAATTAAAATCAAACTTTGAAATAATCCATCCCCGCGCATTTTTCATTTCCGACCATACAAAAGGGATTAATTAATCCATACGATTAATTAATAACCGAACCCTCCAATCAAACACCTCCCGAAATGATTAATTCGTAATAAATCACGTCAGGCCCGCACCATTAAAACCCTATCAACTCCCTGTCCCGTCCACCGTTCGATCGGTCGCTCCAAGATCAACGGCTGTCGTTAATTCCGCTGGCCATCCTCGATCCGAGCATTAACGTGCGAAATGCCAATGGTTTTAAAATAGTACCATGGCCACGTGTCATTCGTTCTGTGGAATCGCTGCCCATCCGCTCAATACCGCCTTCCCTCAAAAGCGGTGCGGAAAAAACCGGTTACCACCTCCCCCCCCGTGACTCATCTGTCGTACATGTTGACGTCATTAATTAAAACCCGCCACCCTTTGAATTTGTAAATAAAACGAAAAGAACTTGCGTTTTTTTATTATATCGTGCACAGTGAACAACCAGACTCCCATGCAGTAAAACCCTTTGTAACCCAGCTGCGCTACCTGAAGCCTTTGTTAACCAATTCGAGCATGGTTTACCTCCCAAAAATCATTCTAGATTCACTCCACAGACCTCTCAAAATCAAATGAAACCTTTTCGACCTCCCCTGCAAAACAATGCTTTCTTAAGAATTTGTTTTGTTTTATAGGTGATCAGCAGACCACATCCTTGGATAAACAGTCTTAATACTAGTCATTAGACTTGTTTACTCCAAGAGTGTTATTAAATCTATTCAAACATAGATGGAAGATAAAACATACAGTTGAAAGACAAGTAAAAGAAACAAGATATTAAATGATTTACTGTTGAAACAGACAGTAAAAACCTAAACTACACATTGAAGGTAAAAGGACACAGTAAAGAACAGTTAAAGAGTATCAGTGGTTAAAGTGTATCAGGTAAAAGTAAGAGTGAAAGTTAAAATGAAGTTACAGAGCGGTCAAAGGTAAACAGTAAAAGTAAATACAGAGGCAGTAAAATGGTAAAAAGAGATGAAAATACTTTCACCAACAATGATTTTTGTTTAAAGTGAAAGTAAAACAGTCAAAGGAACAAAAAAGTGAAAAGATGAAAAACACAACAAGAAGGAACATTTTTGCAGAAATTGCATGTTTTAGTCATAGTTTTGCAGAGACTATTGTGATCAATCCAAGATGAATTTTACAAAACTGAAGGAGGTTTATGTTCTTAAGAGTACCATCTACAAAAACCTCTCTCAATTTTCTAACAGATATTATGGTTTTGGAAATATTAAACAATGTTGGAAAGCACTTTTTGCAGAAAATTACAGTCAAGTCATCCTTTTGCAGAGAAGATTGTGGCCAATTAGAAATACATTTCACAAAAATGAAGGAGGTTTTTGTTCCCAAGGGACCCATCTACAAAACCTATCTCATGTTTTTCACAGTGATTTCAGAATCATAGATACATGCACATATTTACAGGCTATTTTTCAAACTCTGTAAAACTCTGTTTTACACATATTTTTTCAGAGCCTGTTGTGCATAACTGGAGAGGAATTTGGGGAAACTGAAAGATGTTTATCTCAAAAACATATTAATATACAATAACATCTTTCACTGTTTACATATCTATTATGGATTGAGAAATAAAAAGGTCTCATTGGACCCCAAGTTTGCAGAATTGTTGGAGCAGAATTGCACAAAGAAAGGAAGCAGTTAGTGACTTGGATGCCTCATCATCAACTAAGAGTTGGATCAAATTCGAATTATCCTCTTTGTCATCACCTATCCATACAAAATAGTTCCAAATAGACGCATTAGTTTGAGTGTCCTTTACTTAAGTTCTATTTATGTAAAATAGTTGGAGAGATTTGTGAACTAATCTTGATATTTTTTCAAGATATTTTAGTTTAGAATTTGTATAAATACTTCACTCTTGGAAGTATTGGAGGTGGATTCTTCCACTTTGCTGTAACATTGAATTTTTGGAATAAAAGTGCTTTGGAGAAATTTCTTTGTGGCTTGCTGGATGATGAATTGAAGCTCAAGACTTTTTGCAGGATTCATGTGTCAAACTACAGTTCAATAAGTCATTTCTATCCTATGTTTTAAGTTTTATATCTGTTTATAATATCACTGTGTTCCATTTCTGAATATTTGACAAAAAAGAATAAATCAAAAATTGCTTAAGTGTACTCTGATTTCAATTGTGATTATTCTAAATGTTTTCTTCTAAACTTGTTATAAACAATGAATTCTTAATTGCTCTTTTTTCGTTGGTTTAAACATTTTGATTACTATAGTAAAGAATTCTTAACTGCTCTTTATTTGTAATCATTCACTTTCTTTCTTTGAACATGTTGAAAGATTCTTAATTTCCTTTCATCCCTTTAAAATCCATCCCATTCACTTTAATATCTAAAATTGTTCTCTGTTTGGCTATCTTGCCCTGCAAAGCCATCTTTTGTGTAGAAACTTAATCCAGTAAAGCCATCCTTTCGACTCCATAGCCCAATGGCCTGAAATACTCAATCATGCGCTTAGTTGGTGGATTCCACCATTCAAATTCAAATAAAACTCTTGGACTTATAACTAGCCTAAAAATTTCTAAGAACAAAGATAAATTTTTAAAGAGAGAGCCCTCTCTAGATACAGATTGGCTAGATTCTGTATCTGAAGGTTGGTTTGTGGTTACCTCAGATTTACTTTCCTTTTCCACAACTTCAAGGAAAATATGAATGATAACATAGTGGCAACTCCATTGGGGATCTGAATAATTTATTTGTCACTATCTTTTATTCTATAAACTACAGACGGAGCCTGAAGATTAGCCAGGTAGCCTTTGAAATTGCTCTTCCTCTGCAATTGCAAAAGTAAATAAATGCTGCTTCAGTCTATCTCTGGTTTAGTTTATGAACTAAGCTTTGGTTTCAAACATTTCATCACTTTCTCTAGTTTAATAAGTCTTTAAGAAAGTTTAAATCTCATATCTAAAGCCTCTTAAAGAAATCATAGAAGTTGTTTTGAAAATTCATAAAAAAACAAAATAATCATAAAATACTCAAAATTTGGTTTCCTGAAGAACTAAATTTTTCTTCAGAATTGTTTTACAGGTTTAGATCTGATCTATGATGGTGGATAGGGATCAGACACACAAAGGTTAAAATCATCCACCTGGCGACTCCAAAATCAATCTCACAATCAAGACTCCACTGGAGGAATGAACCTGGAAGAACAATATGGAAAGATCAGGCTTTCAACTTGGATCTTAATCCAAGACATTATGTTCTTTCACATTAAGAACGGTTTTCAATATGTATTGTATTTTATATAAGGATCTAACTTGGTTTTATAGATATCGTGGCCTTTCATTATGGCTGATTTTCAAGATGATCCAAGAATAAAACGAAGATATGCTCCCATGAGCAGAGATCACATACCTGGATTTCCACACAAACTACCGAAGGTAAATTGGGGTGAAAATTTGCCCATGTTTCAAGATGAGAATATTGATGATCCTTTACTACATCTCATTAAATTTCATATACACTCATCAAGATTGAAGGGTGATTGGCATGAGGATTGCCTCATGAAGATATTCATGGGAACCTTAGAAGGAAAAGCAAGGGAATGGTACGAAGCTCTCAAACCTGCAAGTTTGTTTTCTCTAAAATATTTTCATAAGGTATTTTATGAGCATTACAAAGAATATTTTCCATCTTTATCATTAGCTGAAAATTGTTGTGATCAAGCTGAAGATCTTATAAATTACCTTAAAAATATTGATGAAGATTTTGGAAATTGGTTTCCTGAAAATTTATTAGAAGAAGTCCAAAACTTTCATTCTCAAGTTAAATGTCATAATAATCAAGAGGAGTTAAACAAAGATGAAATAAGTCATGAGATAAATCAAGATCCACAAAACCCCTTTGTATTAACAAATGATGTTTCATTTAATGTTTTGAATGGAGTTAAAGACAATAATCAACTTCATGATCAACTTTTAGATAAGGGAAAAAGCAATTGTCATTTCAATCTAAGAATTCAGAGATTCCCACCCCCCCTCACCGAAGAAGAAATCAATTTTCTTCTAAACATGCAACCATCCTCAAAATATTTACATAATGAAGAAATTGTTTCTACTTCTTCTAATGTTGATGAATGTACAAAAGTTTTTATCCATAAAGGGACAGAAGAACAAGTTGATGCTCATGTTATTCTACTTTCCCAAAAAGGCCCATTGCTTGATAGCACTCCTATTGAGCAAAATAATGACTTTAAAAAAGAATGCAACCAATCTAATCAAGACATATTGGGATTGTTGGAAGAGAAATATGCTGATCCAATGTTTATAATTGATGACATTCCTTATTCTGAAGATTTGCCTAAATATGATCAGTATGATGATAATTATGATAATTTCACAAAACAATCACTAGCTATTTTGAGGGATGAGATATTAGAACTTCAGCTTGATGAGGATTTTCTAAGAACTTTCTTTCTTATTTTTAAATTAAGAAAATGTTCTCCTCAAGTTAAAAAATGGCTTCTTGATATAATTTCTGAAAATTATGAAAATGAAATCAAACTTTTTCATTCTCAAATTCATTCATACAATTTCCGAAATCCTAAAGAATTCTTTGAAAATCTTCCTTCTCCAAAGCAAGAGGAAATTGTACTATCTTTTGACTTGCATATTGAAGATGATTATTCTTTCAAACACAAGACTGAAGAAATAAGTTTATGGTCTAATATTCATAATTCAATTGAACAATTAGTCATTGAAGGCCTAGAAGTAAATAACATACACCATGCTTTTATTGATCCTATATCAGATTATATGGAGAATCTTTTGAGCCCAAATATGCAAACATGTTTTCTCTATAAGGATCAAATACATCAAAAGTGGCCTTTACACATCATATCATTTATTATAAAGGCACATGATCATAACATACTTCCAATTTTGATCATAAGCAATCAAGTTAACCATTTATTGTTACATCTACTTGATTGGCTTCATTGGCATTTTTGTATTACCTAATTCAATAAGATTTTTAGTAGATTAAAGTAGGTAAATGAGTGCTAATAAGCTCAGAATTTTGAGCATTTTTTTTAGTTTTTCAATTTTCAGCTAGTTTTTCATTAAGTTGGTTTGAAATTTTTTGTGTGTTGTTTTAGTTTTAGATCAGATTTCAGGTTGCAGAAAAAGGACTATATTCAATTCAAGATTTTCAACCACAACAAATTCATGTTTTGGATTGGAACAAGGCAGAAAATTCCTAACTGGGCAACAAAGTTTTAAGTTTTGAGTGGATAGTAACTTACTGGAGTTGAAGCCCGAAGTGAAGGCCCTAAGCTTCAGAAGTTTTACTATCATATATACAATAAAGCCACCAGAAAAAGAAGATTACATGGTTCATTTGAAGACATTTTAAGGCATCTGACCTGTTGTTCTTGACTTTTCGCCAGGAAAAGCCATCCCCAAGTGGAGCCAGTGTTAGACTCCTATACCAATAGGTGTCATTTTTCATGATTGTCTTATTGAACTATGCAATATGTTCAAACCTTTTTCTTGTGCAAAGGTGTTCCATATTCTTAAAAAACCAAAAAATCAAAAAAAATTAAAAAATGTAAAGAGGGTATACCCTAAAAGAAAAATAAAAGGGTAAGGAAAATAAAATGGTCAAAAAAATGAAAGAAATGAACCCCAAACAAAAATAGACCAAGGAAAGTGTGCAAATCCAAATGCCACTACTATTTCATTTTTTGTAAATAAGTAATTGTGTGCAGCTTGTTAAACTTTGCCACAATTTATGAAGAGTCAAACTGTATAAACTTGACTCATTCATTTTTCAATTTCATGTTGTAGAATCGAGAATAAATATCTGACCAAACAGTTTAATCTTGGCAGATAAGTAGATAGGTAGAGTTAATAAAAGGTGCTCAACAGTTTAATCTGAGCCCTTGGATGTAATAAGTGTAGACTTAGATAGGTTTGCCATGTAAAATAAAAAGAAGATTGATAAGGGTTTGCCAGTCTAAGGGCACCCTAATAAAGAAGACAAAATGGTAGGGTAAAGTAAGTAGGGTAGGTAGATGTTGTTGCAAGATTGCATATGATGAATGATGGTTCTAAATGTGTTCAATTTTACTTTTATCACAAAGTGCAAAGATAGATACTACATTGGAAGAAGTTCACAACAGAGCAAAGTCAAATTATTAACTTCCCCTCTCATTTTCCTAAACATTTTACTAATTCCCCTAAGCACTAAGGTATTTGGAGATTAAAGGGGCTCAAGGCATTTCCTTGACTTTTGGAGGGACCGGACCCTCGGCCCATAATTGAAAAACCTAAGTACTTGAAATCATCCATTATCACCTTCATTCACCTCTCAAAAATCTTTTTCTAAGTAAAATCCTATTTTACTTAGGAAAATCCTTCAATATTTCATGAAAAGCCCTCAAAATCACTTTTTATTCTAAGTCTAAGTGATGAAAGTATAATAATGCCATTTACTTTTGAAACTTCACTTTCTTGGTTATATTTAAGTATTTTGAGTTTACATTGTCCCTTGTCATATTAACTCTAATTTATATATTAACTCCCTATGAAAATCACCTTTTCCTATGTTTATAACTCATTTTCATATAATATTCCTAAAACCCATGTATTATAACTATTTTAGCCAAAAGTATTTTATTCCCACTTATTCAAATCAAAAACCCACAATACGCCCCTTTTTGGCTAAAATATAACATTAATTCTATTCCCGCCCCCTATGGTAAGAAAATCACATTGGTTTAATTATCATATAATAAAATATATGAAAAAAGGTTTAAACATATGTATATATGTTTAAAACAAAAAATAAACCCAAAGTTTAATTAAAATCAAACTTTGAAATAATCCATCCCCGCGCATTTTTCATTTCCGACCATACAAAAGAGATTAATTAATCCTCATGATTGATTAATAATCTAACCCTCCAATCCAACGCCTCCCGAAATGATTAATTCGTAATAAATCACGTCGGGCCCGCGCCACTAAAACCCTATCAACTCCCCGTCCCGTCCACTGTGCGATCTCTCGCTCCAAGATCGATGGTTGTCGTTGATTCTGCTAGCCATCCATTATCCGAAAGTTAGCGCGCGAAATGTTAAGCGGTTTTCAAACAGTGTCATGCTACGTGTCAAACTCTGTATCGCATCGCTGCCTATCCGCTCAAAACAACCTTTCCCCATAAGTGGTGCGGAAAAAACTGCTTACCATCTTCCCCCCTGTGACTCACCTCCAGTACA
Source organism: Pinus albicaulis (assembly GCA_034641835.2). Lineage (NCBI taxonomy): Eukaryota > Viridiplantae > Streptophyta > Pinopsida > Pinales > Pinaceae > Pinus > Pinus albicaulis. The sequence continues at coordinate 17,424 of JAXQQM020083941.1, forward strand.
TGCTGACGTCATTTGTTAAAAACCCTGCCACCCCGTTTGACTTTGCCAATAAAACAAAAATTCGTGTCTTTTTCATTTTTTCCTCCACAGTAAACGACTACACCCTCCATGCAAAGAATTTCAAAAATCAACTATCAAGTGCCATTAACTGAATTTTGCTGAAGACCACTGCCAGACCTCTCAAAATCAAATGAAACATTTTCGACCTCCCCTGCAAACCAATGCTTTCTTAACAATTTGTTTTTTTTTACAGGTGATCAGAAGACCACATCCTTGGATAAACAAGCTTAATACTAGTCATTAGACTTGTTTACTCCAAGAGTGTTATCAAATCTATTCAAACATAGATGGAAGATAAAAAATATAGTTGAAAGACAAGAAAAGGAAACAAGATATTAAACGATTTACTGTTGAAACAGACAGTAAAAACCTAAACTACACATTTAAGGTAAAAGGACACAGTAAAGAACAGTTAAAGAGTATCAGTGGTTAAAGTGTATCAGGTAAAAGTCAGAGTGAAAGTTAAAATGAAGTTACAGAGCAGTCAAAGGTAAAACAGTAAAAGTAATTACAGAGGCAGTAAAATGGTAAAAAGAGATTAAAATACTTTCACCAACATTGAAGTTTATCTAAAGTGAAAGTAAAACAGTTAAAAGAACAAAAAAGTGAAAAGATGAAAAACACAACAAGAAGGAACATTTTTGCAGAAATTTAATGTTTTAGTCATTGTTTTGCAGAACCTATTGTGATCAATCCAAGATGAATTTTGAAAAAATGAAGGAGGTTTATGTTCTTAAGAGGACCATCTACAAAAACCTCTCTCACTTTTCTAACAGCTATTATGGTTTTGGAAATATTAAACAATGTTGGAAAGCACTTTTTGCAGAAAATTTCTGTTAAGTCATCATTTTTCAGAGAAGATTGTGGCCAATAAGAAATACATCTTACAAAAATGAAGGAGGTTTTTGTTCCTAAGGGACCCAGCTACAAAAAACTATCTCACTTTGGGCACAATGATTTCCAAATGATAGATACATGCACATCTTTACAGGCTATTTTTCAGACTCTGTAAAACTCTGTTTTACACATATTTTTGCAGAGCCTATTGTGCACATCTGGAGATGAATTTTAGGAAACTGAAAGAGTTTTATCTCAAAAAAATATTAATCCACAATAACCTCTTTCACTTTTTACATATCTATTACGGATTTAGAATTAAAAAGATATCATTGGACCCCAAGTTTGCAGAATTGTTGGAGAAGAATGCACAAAGAAAGGAAGCAGTTAGTGACTTGGATGCCTCATCATCAACTAAGAGTTGGATCAAATTTGAATTCTCCTCTTTGTCATCACCTATCCATAAAAAATAGTGCCAAATAGATGCATTAGTTTGAGTGTCCTTTACTTAAGTTCTATTTATGTAAAATAGTTGGAGAGATTTGTGAACCAATTTTGATATTTTTTCAAGATATTTTAGTTTAGAATTTCTATAAATACTTCACTCTTGGAAGTATTTTGGGTGGATTCTTCTACTTTGCTGTAACATTGACTTTTTGGAATAAAATTTCTTTGGAGAAATTTCTTTGTGGCTTGCTGGATGATGAATTGAAGCTGAAGACTTTTTGCAGGATTCATGTGTCAGACTACAGTTCAATAAGTCATTTCTATCCTATGTTTTAAGTTTTATATCTGTTTATAATATCACTGTGTTCCATTTCTGAATGATTGAAAAAAAGAATAAATCAGAAATTGCTTAAGTGTACTCTAATTTCAATTGTGATTGTTCTAAATGTTTTCTTCTAAACTGGTTATAAACAATGAATTCTTAATTGCTCTTGTTTCGCTGGTTTAAACATTTTGATTACTATAGTAAAGAATTCTTAATTGCTCTTTATTTGTAATCATTCACTTTCTTTCTTTGAACATGTTGAAAGATTCTTAATTTCCTTTCATCCCTTCAAAATCCATTCCATTCACTTTAATATCTAAAATTGTTCTCTGTTTGGCTATCTTGCCCTGCAAAGCCATCTTTGGTGTAAAAACTTAATCCAGTAAAGCCATCATTTCGAATCCATAGCCCAATGGCCTGAAATACTCAATCGTGCCCTTAGTTGGCGGATTCCACCATTTAAATTCAAACAAAACTCTTGGACTTATAACTAGCCTAATATTTTCTAAGAACAAAGCTAAATTTTAAAGAGAGAGCCCTCTCTGGACACAGATTGGCTAGATTCTGTATCTGAAGGTTTGTTTGTGGTTACCTCGGATTTACTTTCCTTTTCCACAACTTCAAGGAAAATCTGAGTGATACCACTTCATGTGTTCTCTTTCTCGCCACGTAAGTGTCATTTTGATCCGATTAATACTTGAAAGAAAATAATAAGTTTCATTAGGATTCATTTCATGTGCAAAACATTTGGGAAAATTTTGGCACACGGCCAAGAAACAAAATTGAGAAATGCGCCCAATGCATCTGGAGTCGATGGAAAAAGCATTGAAAATTCACATGGATGTCAATTCCAGCACCTTTATAATACACCTTTCAAAATTCAAGGGTGTGTTTCCCTCATAGCGTAATATATTTACCCTAAGGGTCTCAAAACCCTAA
>JAXQQM020064693.1:0-58069 GCA_034641835.2 Pinus albicaulis
TATGTCATGAATAAAAAATCATGACTTCTTTTGGCAAAATTTCTTCGAGGAGATTGACGGGGACCATTATATTTGTCTTTGTGATATGCCCTAAAATATTTTGCCACGTGCCCAAAGTTTGTAAAAGAATAGCAATATCCAAGAAATATACTTTGGTACCTGGGTGATGAAGAGTTCCTTGAAGTACTCTTGAAGTCTTTTTGCCTTAGGATTCTTTGATGGTATTCATTTCCTTTTGTATTCTTGACACCACATGCAAGTCTCCTTAGCATAGAATTTCTTCCATTGTTGTCTTGATTCTTCTCCTTGTGTTTGTTGGAACTGGGAGCATCAAAATTTCTTTCTAGGTTCCTCACATCTTTGTTGTTTGAAGCATTATCATTCTTGCTTGAGGATTCACCTGCATAGCCAAGACCTGATTTATCAAGGGGAGACCTTTGCTGACTTAGGATGTCATATAGGGTTTGAGAGATTTTCAAGTTTTTATTCAAAAATTCAACTTCATTTTCAAGAAAGACAATTTCTCCTTTCAACTTTTCACAATCTTCATGTTTCATAAGTAGTTTCTTCTTCATTTCTTCCATCATCCTTGTTGCTTCATGTGCTTTGATTTTAAGGGAGATGATATTTGATTTCGTTTTGAAGATTTCTTCATTCTCCTTTGCTAGGCTACTCTCCATTTCTTCTTTTGTTCTTGTAGGTTCACATGTTTCGGCCTTGAGAAGATTCATGTCTGATTTTAGTTTCAAGATTTCTTCATCCTTTTCGTCTAGTTGGCCTATCATGGTGTTTCTCTCCTTTTCTGCTTCATTAACTTTTCCTTCTATGAATGCCAAATTTTCCATCACCTTCTTAGCTCCTTGCGCTTGTTTCCTTTCTTCTTCTAGATGAGATTTAAGAGAGGACACCTCTTCCTTGTATTGACCAATCTCTGCTTCAAGATTGTTCAAGCTCTTAAGTCTTTGTTGAAGGTGGCTTGACAAAGTTTCTTCCCTTTTCTTTGCCTTATCCAATTGATTTGTCATAGATATGACTTCTTCACGATGCTTTCTTTTATTTTGATGAAATTCCTCTTTAAGTTTGGCAAGCTCCTCATCTCTTTCTTGTACTTGAAGCTTGACAAATTCAACTTCCTTCCTTGTCTTGCATTGGTTACCATCTTGCGCTTTCTTCTTAAGTTCCTCATTTTCATTTTTAAAACTGTTAATCTCTTCCATGGAAGCCATAAGTTTATTCAAGAGATCTTCTTCAAAGTCTTCTTCGTTCACATCATCTTCTATGTTTTCTTTAGCCTTGTTGTCATCCCTCTTATCTTCAGCCTCCTTGACGGATTCTGGACTTATCTCTTGTTTTCAATCATCTTCTTGACTAGAGATCATTGTCAATGCTCCTTTTGAGTGAAGATCATGAAGTTTGTCCCATATGACTTTTGCTGATGAATTTTTTTCAAAATTGGCCTTCACAGAATTTGGTAAGCCATACAAATTTGCCTTCATTGCTCTTGTATTGTACTCCTTGTATTCTTCGTTCATCGTGTCATTAGTAATCACTAATTTCAAAACTTCAATGAATTCTTGAGTCTTCAAGAAATTCCTCATTCTTCCCACCCATATATCAAAATTTCCATTGAACAATGGAGCCTTCGCAAATTGATTTACTTCAATTTCAATGTTTGAGGAAGACACATCTTTAGGAGGATTGGAGACTTTCTTCCTTGGCTTTTCCATTTGTGTTCTAATGATCAACCTTCAAGCTGTTAGGCTTTGAGTGAAGGCACTGGCTCTGAAACCAATTGTTGGAAATACTGAGAGGGGGGTGAATCAATATTTCTTTTCAATTGTTAATTTTACCAGTTAGATCACCTATATTTAGAACAAAAAATGAACAATAAGCATAAATGCTTTTTTTAATTTATTCTTTACAATAAATCAAGTACAATATATGTAGGGCTCCAACCCTAGATGAAGACACCAATCTTCAATCTCCCAGGCTCCAACATGTACATGCCAAGCACTGACTTGGACTTTAAAGGTTCCAACCTTGTCAATTCTCAGGCACCAACCTCAAGGGCTTCAACCCTATATCTGGTACAGACTCCAACCTGGTCCCTTGAGGACTCCTATCTTCTAGGGCTCCAACCCTATCTTCCAAGGCACCAACCTTGTCAATTCTGAGGCACCAACCTCAAGGGCTCCAACCCTATATCTGGTACAGGCTCCAACTTGGTCTCTTGAGGATTCCTATCCTCTAGGGCTCCAACCCTATCTTCCAAGGAACCAACCTTGTCTCTATGAGGCTCCAACCTCTTGCTTCAATTTGTCAAGATATATTTGGTTATACTTCACAGCTCCCAATGTCTTCTTCAACTAGCCCTGTCAATCTTCACTTAGTCTTCATTGTAGTCTCCACATGACGTCATCAATGAAAACCTTATCAACATAGAAGGTGTCACCTCTGCTCTTCATCATACCCAATCAATCTCTTCAAGTTATCTCATCATGACATCATCATTGCATCATTATTTTCAATACAACACTCCAATGTGTCTGCACTAAGTTCTGCACCAGATCTAAATGTGGCTTCAATAGTTCTGCACCTTCTTCAAATCTGATCCAAGGTTTGCTTCAAGACTTCTCCAAGTTGACATCAAAGGTGCTCCAAATTCCCGCTCCTTTAATCAATATTCCAAGGTAGTTTTCAAGAGTATCCTTACTATTCTGCACTAACCCTACTCTACTGCACTACTCTTCATCACCCAATCTGCACCAAGGCTCCTACATAAAACTTCACTGTTGTACCAACATTATTGCACCATGCTGCACTAGGACTATTACACCAAATTCACTAAGGAATTTACACCATATTTCACCATGAATTTTTCACTTCTCCAAAACATCCGATTAACATTGGTATGAGGTCATATCAGTCCAATATTCAAGTGCTACCATAGGAAGGATGTCACAAGTCCATAGATGTTGTGCCAAAACAATCCTAAACCTTCTGCAATGAATCTGTAACCCAACCAACCAGCTCTATCACTGAAGCTTACTACAAAGGAAGACACAAATCTGAATCACAATACCCACAGCAACATGCCTAAAGAGAGTAGATCAAATTCCTCCAACAAGTCCGAAGAAAGACTGCTTCTCAGTCCAAAAAACACCCTATAACATCATCAAGAAAGAGAGGGAACAGGTCCGAGCAACACACATCAACGTATGACTTATGATCAACAGAAATTTGCAATCCAACCACAAATCTGAGGCTACAACAAGGCACCAAAGAAACAAAGGTGGGAAGTCAGAAGCTTAAATATTCTCCATAGACTGAAACCATTAGATTGCACCAGTTCCCATAGATCAAAAGTCACAGGTTCGAATATGTTTGCCTCTCCATTTTTCTAGCCCATAGACAGTCTGAAATTTTACCAAACAATACACAACAGTCCACAATAAATAAATGGAGTATGACCCTTAACTCACTATTTTTTCTGTGTTATTTACTTCATTGTTTTTCTCCTTAATCTCCTCCGAAATTCTTTTCTAAAAGAAGGTCGAATACACATTCTTGTCCATAAACGAATATACATGTCTTCAAGAAGGGCCGACCTGAATTTACTAAGGTAAGGTCGGCTCACTGACATAATTTTACTTTAAACTTGAAAACTCAATAACTTTCAAACCGCTTGGAGTTTCAGGCTGAGTAATAGCTCATTGGAAAGGAAAAATTATGCTCTTAAAGATGGTGTAGGTTTAATTAAGGAAGTTTGCCTCTAAGTTAGCGAAAAATATTTTTTAATGTGACTGATTATTTATGAGTGTAGAAATGGAGGCAGAGCAGAATGCCTTTGAGTGTAGAGCTTATTCATGGTTTGATTTCTTCATTGATTGTCTTCATAATAATGTCCTAGCCTTCTTCAACATAGGATCACCATCATCATGTCCTTTCCTTCTTCAATATAGGGTCGCTAGGTCAGCTATCCTTAAGATTGTGTAGAGATATTTCATCAATCAAATGGAGCACCATTACGTAGTCTTCATCATAAGGACAACAAACTTCACATCATTGGAGATTTGTCATGTCATCATCAAATTATTTGAGGTAGGACATGTAATCATGTAGTGTTATCACCAATATCTTTGGAGGTAGGACATGTCATAATGTTTATGTCTTCTAGTCCTTCATCATGTGCAGTCATATGGTAGTCTTCCATTGTAATCATCCTCTGGCATCTTCAAGAATATTTATCATCCTGGACACTGACATCCACTATTGACATCAATGACAACCTAGATTAACACAAAGAATTTTGAGAGAGAGACCAGGTGATGAGTCTGGGTTTATGGCATCCTCAAAAATCTGAAATCAAATATTGGTTCGAAAATCAGATCCAGGATTTTTCCCTAAAAGAAAACAAGAGTAAGAAGTTGTTTATTGAGAAGTGGAACAATAAGTATATCTTCACAAAGGTGCACGAGATATTCTTCGTGACCTTCACATGAGTTTCATGATTGGTTGTCGATATTGATGAAGTTCCAGACTTGTTGGAAGAATGATAGGTTCACGTAGTGGACCCTTGAATTATTCCAATAGTTGGAAAGAAATGATAAAAAAATCACCTAGACCATGGATCACTGTGTTGATAGTATCTTGGGTAGATTTGTGACATAATTTGTGGTAGATCAGTGTGTATCATACTCTGAAGCTGAGAGAATATTTTTCAAGGGCTTGAGAGGAAAGTTCCTGCGGACATTGTCTTTGCTGATTAAGATGCTCTTGAGTGAAAAGGGTGTTCTATGCAGCCACACCGAGTGAATGAGCTACGAACAGATTGAAAGTACCACGTGGAGTGGGAAGTATTATAGGATAAATGAGAAAGGGGAAAGAGTTGCATACATCCTTTTGAGAGATCCTCCAAACCTAGAAACTGAGGCTACGCACGCTGCAAGTAGCCCTCGAGCTACATCATATTCAAATCTGTGTAAGACTTAGACATCCCCTACACCTGTTACACTAAAAATTGTCACCTTGACATTCTACTGACTGTATGAGCTCATTAAACACTCATACATGCCTCCTTTTCAAGTCTTACAACCTTTGTTCCTCATTCTAAGCCTCAGAACTGGAAGAAAAACCCTAAAAATCTCTGAAACTCAGGGTACGCAGGTAACATGAGACCTTCTTGCGTTTTTAGCTAGGGTATGCAGGTAATGTGAAGAGAAACTGCGTTCTAGAATGCATTTTTCCAGTGTAATGCCTGCGGAACCCCTGTAAAGTCAAAAAAGCGCGAAATTAAACTGAAAAAGTTGAATTTTGGTCAATTCTAGAAGGTTTTGGATGAGATTTTTTGGGGATGTGTACGCTTTAGTAAGGTGCATGTATCCCACACCTTAAGGAACTAATCCCTTGATGTGAGGAGCCTATCCCTTTGAAGGAGGATTCTATCCCTTTAAAGGTGGAATCCTAACCTCCTCATCTGCTCTATAAAAGGAGGCATTGGGTAGCCTCAAAGGGGTTAACAAGAACAAGAAGATCATGAGTTAACTATTGCAGGATTGAGGAGTTGAAACTTTAGAATATTTGAGTTGAAGTGCTGTTGAAATTTAGACTTCTTTCTGCTGAGCTTTTGAGAGGAAAGATCACATACCTCTTTGTGATCCTGAAGGAAGAGTGCAAGACTTATCAAAGTAGAGGAGATTCCTGCTTCGGACCCCAGGAAGACCTTTCGAACATCAAGGCTAAGGTTGTAAGTTTCTTCTGTATATTTTAAGATTAATACAATCAAGTTCTGTTTTTCTCAATAAATTGTCATTCGATTGTTTATTTCAATAAGCTGTCATTTGATCGTTTATTTCATAGATTCCTTGATCACTATGATAGGTATGTTTTATAATTATTTGTTATACAGGTGCTATTGATATTTTCTTGTTTGTGATTGTAGATCAACGAAAGATGATACTTTCTTGCGACAAAAGAGCTCTTGTTGCAACAAAGGATTATTGATGCGATGGAAACACTACGACCGCAAATAAGCATTTGGATCTAAGGTAGGATCGACACCTTCATAGCATTTATTTGTAAAACGAATATACTTAGAGAAAGACAAAATTAGTTGTTCGTTTGTTGCTAGATTTTCTTCTAACATTAGGGAGATCGGTCTTGTCCGCAAGAACGATTTATCCGTCCAACAAATTGGCGACTCCGCTGGGGAAAGAACTTGTTGTTTTTTGTTCTCTTTTATTTTGATTTGAGGAAAAGTTTTTCCTGGTTTTTGATTGATTGATATCTGCCTGGGTAGCTTAGGTTTTCACTGTTTTTGAAAATTTTGAAATCTTTTAAGTTTTTCTTGAACTTTTCTGGGGACCGCACTTTGTTCTTTTACACAGTGTGGGCAGTTTCGCACTTTCCTTAAGTAAACCGTGCGGGACCGCACCTGTTACTTCTGGAAGCCTGCGGACCCTGTTAAATTTTTTGAAAAATTTTAGATTTCTTTTTTCTAGTTTAGTTTAGATTTAATTTAGGATTCTTAGCATCTACCCAGATCTGTATTTTTCTATCAAAAATTCTTGTTTCTGAATTTGTTTCAGCAAATTCTTCATCTCATCAATCTCCATTAAGTTAATTGGGTGTTTTGAGTCTCTTTTTGAGAAATTCTTAATTTGATTTCCTTTGGTCATTACTTGGAGGTTTGTCTCAGTCTTGGTCATTACTTGGGCTAAATTGTGTATGAGTGTTAATCGCATTTGAGTGTTTTTTGATCTTTGGAACTCTCACCCGATTTTCTTGACTTGCACTTGATTGGTTCTTAGATCACATTAGAATCATCTTGTGTTTGAGAATTCTTTTGCATAGATCACATTTGCATAATTGGAATTCTCATTTTCAGAATATGAATGAAAAATGTGCATAGATTACATTTGCATACTTTTCAAGTGAATTGTGCATAGATTACAATTGCATAGTTTACATTCTGAAAAATCAATCATAGATTTAGATCAGATTTCTTTGATTTGAATTTAGATGTTTTTATGCTTGTTTTAAAAACACAAAAATATAAAAATTGTTTTGGGATTGATTTGCATTAGTTTTTCTTGATGAAATTAGTGCATTAGAGAATTTGTTATATTTTCTCTTATTTATCAATATTTGCATTGTTGGAAGCAAATGGAAACTCTCTCCTTACTTTAGTTAGGATTCATCGAATTGAAAATATTACATTATCATATTCGATTGCATTCAGTTTTGGTTCGGGTCATAACACCATTGTTTTCATATCCATTTACCTTTTGAGTAATAACAGCCTAAATAACACAGTGCTTAATTAAAATTCATCTAGTAATTTTTACATTTTTAGGGCTCTTTCCACCAATATAGCTTAGGCTAGTGTCTTGGAATAGGTTTTAGTTAACTCTCCAAGATAGTAAAACAAACAAGTAGTCGATCTTGCGGTAGGAAAAATTCCAATTGTTGCATGTATGCTCTGGGAAGCTCCTTCTAAAGGAGTCAAGCACGAGATCATATTTGAACCAGTGAGGTAATCAATCCTTCCTCATTGGGAACGATAGAAGATATACACGTATTAACAATGGTAAACCTCGGATAGACCATTGTCGAGGAGCCTGGGGTCACTTGTTGGTAAACCTTGGATTAAGTCAAGGAGCCTTCAAGGGGATTGAGCTTTGTTACTCTTCCCTTACGTGTGTATCAGATCGTAGACTGTTCCCCCAGGTATATTTGTTTCTATTCGTAACCTTAGTGGCCATAATCTATAGGATTCTTTCCTAAGGTGACGGTGGAGGGAAGATCCCACTGTACCTGGAGCAGACGTCGACTAGACTCACTTGGACTCTCTGGGGGGTTTTCTTCACTCGAGATGGTTTTGTGAAGAAACTTGTGCCAGTCTGTTTCATTAAGCAGGTTGTCGGGGTAACTGTTCCAACCGCCCTTTCAGTATTAAATTCTACGATGTTGGATTTCATCACCAACTAGTGTTTTTAGTACGGGAAGTTACTGTTTGTGTGTGGTTTGACTCCTAGATTTGATAGCGCGTGTTAATTTGTTTGTTTTTACTTTTAGAGACCATAGGTGTGAATTGTGAATTTTAATTTTTAGGTGTGAATTGTTAATTTTAGTTTTAAATTGTTAATAAAATTCACTGAAGTTGAATAGAATGACAACTGTTCTGGAATTTACCAACCAAGGAACCCCTCTTAACGAGATTCCTAGTACTTTTCCTTCCTTTGGAAATGTTGGTCCTCCTTATATGGCTACTTTGTCATTACTTGGATTTACAATAGGTTTACCGATATGGTTATTTTCAACTTCGTTGGCCCCGAACACTCCAATTGTTTCACCTCAACCGAATGCTTCACCTCAACAGAGTTCACCATCTCAACATCACCAACCTTCTGTTGACCCTTTACCTTCTCCGGCTAATATTTCTTCCTCCATTTCTTCCTCTTCGCTTGGTAAAAGTCTTGATGCTAGTAACCAAGCGGCTAAGAAGAAGAAGAAAGGGAAGAAGAAGAAGAAGAAGAAGCAAGATAAGAAAGAAGTCAACCAACCAACCATGGCTGTAAATGTTAGTGGTGTTGAGGAAACCTCCAACATGCATCGTAAACCCAAATACCCTTGCAGGCTTTGTAAGGGTGACCACTTCCTTATCAATTGTCCTGGTATTCCAAAGGTCTTGGAAGTATGGTCTAAAAAATCTCATCAACTTTTCGTTGATCCATCAACCAGTGATAGTCAGGTTCCTAGGAAAAAGGGTAAAGTTAGGTTTCCTTGTAAGTTATGCAAAGGGAGTCATCAAACTCACATTTTCCCTCACATGGATGAAGCCTCAAAGTTGTTGGAAAACCTTACTGTTCCACAACAAGAATTTCCAACTGGTTACCGTAAAATTTCTCCCAACCTACCGTCAACTGACGGAGTGATTGATCTAATTTCAAGTACAATCGATCCCACTCTTCCATTGGAGAGTGAAACTCATATCACTCAGGTTGATGATCCATTATTTGATCAAGTGGTCGATTTGATTTCACATTCAGTCAATCCCATTCTCCCTATAGAGAGTGAACTTCATACCGCTCAGGTTCTTCTTGTTACATCAGATTCTTCTACGCCGGGGGGCATTTCACCTGTTTCTACAGAACCCCCTCCAAGTACTGAGGTATTTTCCTTTGATTGGAATAGACTGACAGAACCTCGTCTTCCTTCCTCCATCCCTTTCCAAATCATTGTGAAGTTTGGTGGTAGGGACATACACCGCACACAGGTAGATGAAGGTGATTCTGTTAGTATTTTATCCTCAACTGCTTGGAAAGCTTTGGGTTCCCCTCAGCTTGTGCCTATTACGCAGAATCTGAAAGCTTTTAATAGAACCATTAGTGAAACTTTAGGGATCCTTCCTAATTTTTCTATTACTTTGGAAGGTAAAAATGTCTGTATTGATCTTATGGTAGTTCGAGGTCCCTTGGATTTCAATTTACTCCTTGGGCGAGACTATGTTTATGCAATGAAAGCTGTAGTATCGACACTCTTTCGCGTGATGTCTTTCCCTCACAATGGCAATATTGTGACTGTAGACCAACTTTCATTCCCTAGTCTTGTTTCTACTACCAATAATATGACATCCCTAAATATTCTTGATTCTAAAGTGGTATCTACCCCGCCACGGGTTAATTATGTGGCAACTAGTCCCATGTTTTCAGTTACCGATGGAAGTGAGCCTCTCACTGTTTGCTCGACTTCCTATGACTTAGATCCGGTAATTGACATGGAAAACTCTATGGGATTATTTGAACGTGATGTTCTTATCCCTTTTGAGTCCCTTGACATGTGTTCCTTTCATAGAACTATTCTTCCATCTGACAAAGACCTCTTGGAAGCCATGATCGAGGTGTGTCCATTGACATGTGTTTCTTCCAGTTGGAAGCCATGAATCAGTGGTTGGCAGAGGATAGTTCCTTTTACTGTGTCAACCTCGTTAAAAAATGAATCAGTGAGCTTGAGGATAGTTCCTTCTACTGAGTCAACCTCATTAAAAAATGAATCAGTGAGTCTGAGGATAGTTCCTGTTACTGTGTCAACCTCGTTAAAAAATGAAACATGTAAGCGAGGATAGTTCCTTGTACTGTGTCAACCTCGTTAAAAAATGAATCAGTGAGCGAGGATAGTTCCTTGTACTGAGTCAACCTTGTTAAAAAATGAATCAGTGAGTGAGGAGAGTTCCTATTACTGAGTCAACCTCGTTAAAAAATGAATCAGTGAGTGAGGATAGTTCCTTTTACTATGTCAACCTCGTTAAAAAATGAATCAGTGGTTGATGAGGAGAGTTCCTTTTACTAAGTCAACCTCGTTAAAAAATGAATCAGTCGGCGATGAGGACAGTTCTTTTCCTGTGTCAACCTCATTAAAAAATGAATCAGTGGGTAGATTGTAGAGAATAGATTGGTAGATTATAATAAATAGTTTCTGAGGACAGTTCTTTTCATGTGTCAACCTCATTAAAAAATGAATCAGTTGGTCAGAGGATAGTTCCTTCTACTGAATCAACCTCATTAAAAAATGAATTAGGTATGAGGACAGTTCTTTTCCTGTGTCAACCTCATTAAAAAATGAATCAGTAGGTTATGTAGGTAGATTAGAAATAAGTAGTTTCTGAGGATAGTTCCTTTTACTGTGTCAACCTCGTTAAAAAATGAAACACGTTGCCATGAGCATAGTTATTTTCCTGTGTCGAGCTCGTTAAAAAATGAAACAAATCCTCCCTTAATTGAGTCGAGTCTTTGAATAGACCTCGTAAATGTTAAGTCATATATTTAGGTTAGTTTTTAGGTCGGGTCTTTCATATGATCTCGTAAATGAACCTTCATTCCATCCAGCTATTAATTACCAGTAGTGTTCTTAGTTGAATGAAATGAAGCTGGGGGGGAATGCGTTCTAACAGTTACGCTTAGGGGGCATCAAGCATAGTTTTCTCTCTGTTTCAAGCTTGTGTAAAAATGAAACCACTCTGAAGCATAGTTTCTCTCTGTTTCAAGCTTTTGTAAAAATGAAACCTATCTTGAGTCAATTTCAGTTATTTTCAAGACTCGTTAAACTCATGAAAATATCGAGATTATTTTGCTATCTTTCATTCTCGTAAAAACATGAAAATGCCGAGTTCTTTCCGTCTTTTCCTGCTCGTAAATTAAATTGAAAGTCGGCCACAGGTGTACATTTTTATCCCTTTTTTGAACTTGTTAAAACTTACGAAACAGTGAAAACCATGAGTACATTTTTATCCCTTTTTCGAACTCGTTAAAACTTACTGAAAAATGGAAACCTTGGAGTCCTTTTTTAAGCCCTTTTCAGACTCTCTAAACATGAAAATATTTCCGAGCACTTGATTATTCGAACTCGTTAAAGTAAATGAATGATCGTCCCTTCAGTATAAGTTTACCCCTTTTACGGACTGAAATGGACTATTTACAAAAAAGGTATACGTTGACTAATTACGGTCAATAGAGTTCTCTCCCGCATTATTTTATCCTTTTTCGGGCTCGAGAGACTAAATTTACGAAAAAGTACACCCATGGAGTTTTCTTAAGTTTTTTCTTCTGACTCCCTAAAAATGAAAAAAACCGAGTTTCTCCTATACTGGACTCGTTAAAATTTAACAGTAAAGGACTTGTTCAATTTTAAAAATAGGAACGAATCACTCCTTCTTAGGGTTCGAATCTTAAACTAAGTTGGACTCATATAAAGGATGAGCTTATAAACAAGCAAATGTTATCCTCCTGAAGCTTGTCAAAAATAAAGAGGTACTTGCCAGAAATGGTGGGGGAGAAGAGAGAAAAACGAACCTGTTTGTTACATTTTGATTATTCGGAAAACCGTTAACCACTCTTGAACACGACACTTTTTGTCCACCTGGGTTGGGAAATCCTTTACCTAACAGTTAATCAAACCATATTGAAAGTCTTCAGCCAGTTTCTGGGTATTAGCTTTGGGTCAATTTTCGCCAAGCCATCTGCAGTGTCGTTATGTGTTCAAGAGGACAGTTCAAATAAACCATTCATCTGCAAAATATCTTTCATCCATTTTTACCATCCCTGAGTCAGTCCTTGCCAATATATTTCTTCAAAACTTGATCTATGATTTCGTGTTGTGGGTTTGCCTATGACGGATCACTTTCTATCGACGACAACTCATTATCTAGGAAGTTGATCCAGAAATCGTCAGTGCCTTGAAATCTGCATGCCTCAATGGCAGGTTTCTCGCCTTCGACGACAGGTTGCATCATTGAACTTCGATCGAATGATTCCGTGACATGTTCGACTTCAGCTCATTTATTCACATTTCATGGATTGTACTGAGTACTTTGAGAGCCATTGACATTACTGGTGGTTTCTCTCACACTTGTTAACAGTTTACATTATTGACTGGTAATCAAGTGGTTTCTACCATGTTCGACTTCAACACATTTAATCACATGGATAGAATCGTACTGGTTCGAGAAGCGGAAATCAAGACCCTGGATCTAGTTTCCACCATCCAGGCTGCGAGGAGTTTTATTATTATACAGTAGACTATTCATTACAGATGGCTGCGCCCATGCTGTGTCTACATTATTGATGTAATATTAAAATCATTTCTGTATCAGAACAAGTTTAGTTAGTTTTTGATCTGAGTATGGGAATGCCTACCTCAGCGATGATATGTTTACATATATATATTTTGCATTGAATGTTTTTACAGGTTCTGACTGGGGTGTCCACAGGATGATCCTTGAAATGATAAAGTACTTCACTCTTCATATATGACAGACTTCATCTTCATCTATTTCAGACTTCGCACTTTAGGGGGCAATATGTTACACTAAAAATTGTCACCTTGACATTCTGCTGACTGTATGAGCTCATTAAACACTCATACATGCCTCCTTTGCAAGTCTTACAACCTTTGTTCCTCATTCCAAGCCTCAGAACTGGAAGAAAAACCCTAAAAATCTCTAAAACTCAGGGTACGCAGGTAACATGAGACCTTCTTGCGTTTTTAGCTAGGGTACGCAGGTAATGTGAAGAGAAACTGCGTTCTAGAATGCATTTTTCCAGTGTAATGCCTGCGGTACCCCTGTAAAGTAAAAAACGCGCGAAATTAAACTGAAAAAGTTGATTTTTGGTCAATTCTGGAAGGTTCTAGATGAGATATTTTGGGGATGAGTACGCTTTAGTAAGGTGCATGTATCCCACAACTTAAGGAACTAATCCCTTGATGTGAGGAGCCTATCCCTTTGAAGGAGGATTCTATCCCTTTAAAGGTGGAATCCTAACCTCCTCATCTGCTCTATAAAAGGAGGCATTGGGTAGCCTCAAAGGGTTAAGAGAAAATGTTAAGAAGATGGGTTAAAGTTAAACTATTGGAGGATTGAGGAGTTGAAGCTTTAGAATATTTGAGGTTAAGTGCTGTTAAGATTCAGACTCAGTTAACTAAGACTTTTGTGAGGAGAGATTACATACCTCTATTTGTCTTGGTTGGAAGAGTGCAAGGCTTATCAAAGTAGAAGAGACTCCTGCTTCGGACCCCGGGAAGGCCTTTCGAACATCAAGGCTAAGGTTGTAAGGTTCTTCTGTATATTTTAATATTAATACAATCAAGTTCTGTTTTTCTCAATAAATTGTCGTTCGATTGTTTATTTCAATAAGCTATCGTTTGATCGTTTATTTCATAGATTCCTTGATCACTATGATAGGTATGTTTTATAATTATTTGTTATACAGGTGCTATTGATATTTTCTTGTTTGTGATTGTAGATCAACGAAAGATGATACTTTCTTGCGACAAAAGAGCTCTTGTTGCGACGAAGGATTATTGATGTGATGGAAACACTACGACCGCAAATAAGCATTTGGATCTAAGGTAGGATCGACACCTTCATAGCATTTATTTGTAAAACGAATATACTTAGAGAAAGACAAACTTATTTGTTCGTTTGTTGCTAGATTGTCTTCTGACACTAGGGAGATCGGTCTTGTCCGCAAGAACGATTTATCTATCCAACAACACCAGTGCCACCCGTACTTGTGGACGATATGGCTATGCACATGAAGTTACCCACCTTTATGGGTGTAGGGGATGAGGATATGGATTATTTTTGGTTCATAGCTGCTGCAGTATGGGCTGCTCAGAATGTTAATACTGATGTTGTAAAAAGAGTACAGCTAGCCATGGATTTTGAAGTCCGAGCACTAGATTGTTTTATGGGATATCTGAAACAAATGACCGCTCAAAACACTGCTTCCCCCAATATCGATGATAACAAGAAGGAACAGAAGAAGAAATTCAAAAAGACGAATTTCTATGTGCAGTTAGTAGTGGAGCTAAAAGACTTCAAGAAAGGAGAAAAGGATTCAGTCTGGGATGTTGATCAGAGGCTGAAGAAAGTCATCAATAATGGGGGATTTTTGTATGATGAAAAAGAGAATAAGGAATGGTCCATTACCATGCTATTACCACATCTACGCAGACCTATGGATTAGCAGAAGATTGATTCGCAGGAAGAAGACCTGGAAATTTCTATGAAGCTAGAAGGTGCACCGAGAGATGATACCCAAATTGGGGTGCTGCAGATTCAAAGCCAATTAGAGGCGATGCATTTAGAAATTCAGAATTTATGGAGAGACCGGGGTAAAGAAGCTAGCACATATGTTTGGTGTATTATTTGTAAAGGAGTCGGCTACACTAAAGATCAATGCCCTGTGTTTACGGATTAGCTACGAGCTAGAGGACCAAATTCACTGCGCCCTAGGGAGGTTGGAGGGCCCAACAACCTGATTCTGTGGTGCTCTGATTATCGGGTAGTCAGCCAGTATGATACTGACCATTGCCCAAGGCTGCGAGCCTATGTGCCAAAGTTGAAGCAACAATATTTTAGATTGTCCTCCTTGGTTGGGAATGATGAGCACCACTGCCAGACATATGTGTTGATGATAGAAAACGCAAACATGTACAGAGTGCAGGTTGAAACCTCTTCACCAAGATCTCCCTCTGGATGAGGAGGATCCCCAATAAGAGGAAGGGGATGGGGGAGAGGAGGACGCGTAGGCCGAGGAAGAGGCCAATTGATCTATTATAGCTATGGAGATCCATGACATTATTCATGTGATTTCCCTAAACCTGCTTGGAAGTCCTGTAGGTATTACATGAAATTTGACCATGTAGTAGAAGAATGTCCCATTCAGCTGCCTAAGATGCAGGAAAAGAAGCAGACACCTACGCAAATGTGAAAATGGTCAAATATGAGCCATGTCATGAGGGCCCCAGTGTAAATTAAATAACTTGCAATGGTATGGCCACCAGAGGACCTACGGAGTAAGTTGCTGCAGAGTCATGGATCAGAAAGGAAACTGACAAAAAGGAAGGCCTAGATCTGAACAAAGAAAAGGAAAATTTTATAGAGGTTAGAAAGGATTTTGCTACAATGAAAGCATTAGCATCAAAAGCTACCATGGATCCAAAGGCCGATGAAGTAGTTAAACCATTCCTTCAAGCATGTATAAAGTTATTGCGCAACCAGAAGGTGGTAGAGAATATCCAAGCATTGATAGATAGCTTCGTAGAAAAGGAATCCCCTCGAAGGGAGATTAAGGTTGTAAAAAATTTTTATAAGAACAAGAAGAGGACCGATCGGGCAATGCGTATGACTACGCAGATTAGAGATTACGAGATGTATCAGGTCATCTTGGATCTGGGATTGGATGCCAATGTTCTGCCCAAGAAAAACTAGCAAAGGATGGGAGCGACCAAATTGGAATGGTCCACCATTAAGTTATGGATGGATAAACATCAAAAGATCATTCCAATGGGAAGGTTGCCTAAGGTTGGGGTAGACATTGTGGGAGTTAAGGTATATGTAGAATTTGAAGTAATTTAGATTGTGGATGATGCAGACCCTTACCCTGCACTAATAGGACTGGATTGGAGTATTGACATGGGAGGTATCATCAACTTGAAAAGGTGGAGCATGATCTTTGAAAATGATGGTATGTGGGTCATAGTCCCTCTAGATCCAGCTAAAGGTGAAAGATATATAGACCTGGTGCATGATGAGGAGGAAGTTGACCATATCTACAAACTGAATACACGAGATGAGGATTGGGTCAATCTACAGCAGATGGCATGTTAAATTGGGAAAAAGATAGCTCATGTTTCTCAGATTCGGATGTCGAAATGGAAAACTATTAGAACCAATTGTATGACATATTTGCATTGCGCTGCCTCAAGATCACAAATATATTCTGGTGCATCTCCTCAGTTAAGATAATTGCCTTACTTTGATGGTTCTGGTAGTGTTAAGTAATTTCTTAAAGCATGTCCCTGAGGAAAGAAAATTATGGACACTTGATTTGGCCATGTGCGCCACTCCTACGCGATGGTGGGAAACACACAAGGGGGCTTTCCAGGACTGGGAGGAATGGCGAAAGATGATGATCCTGTGGTTTGAACCCCCAGTCAACCCCCCTTGGAATTGTTTTTAGGTTATGGGGATCCGTGCAAGCACTTGTGTATGTGGATGGAAGTATGGAATGAAAAGACCTAGAATTAGTGGGTCCATATCTTTATTGATGCATTAGGGTCAGTCCCCGCCACCTGGTATTTAGATGTAGAGCTTAACCGACATACTCGCCATTGGGAAACAATGACAAAGTATTTCGTGGCAACGTTCAACTTAGTTGGAGGGACAGAGAGATTGGATGGAGCCTTACAAGATATAGATGCTTTTGTATTTGATGAATCTTTGCCTCGCAAGGAATGCGATGCCCTAGCTTGGGATGTGAAAATGCAGGATATTGTCATCTGTAGAAATTTATCAGTAGAGGACTGTGACGAGGATCCCCATAATATCACAATCCCAAAATCAGAAGGAGAGTGCACAATTGCAGGACCCCTATTGCATACAATAGATGTTACAAAACCTTTAAATCTGAAGGAAGTCAACATTGGGACAAAAGAGAAGCCCAAGTTGGCCAAAATTGGGGATTATTTGGATGATGGTACTGTTGGATATATTATGGAGCTGTTGACTGAATATCAGGACCTATTTCCTATGAATTTCTTAGATCTCAAGTGAATTGTAGGAGATTTGGGTGTGATGAAGATCACCTTAAAGCCAGATGCACGTCCTGTCAAGAAGAGGACCTATCGGCTGAACCCTAAGTATAAGTAGGAAGTCAAGGAGGAAATAGATAAGATGGTGTCCGCAGGTATCATTGAGCCAATAGAGCAGTCTAATTGGGTAAGCCCAATGCTAGTCCAAGAAAAGAAGACCAAAGGGGAAATAAGGATCTGTGTAGACCTGCGCAAGCTGAATGATGCTTGTGTGTATGATACCTTCCCTACGCCATTCTCTGATGAAATCCAGGATAATATAGGAGGCCAAGAAGCATACTCACTCACTGATGGGTTCTAAGGGTACCATCATATCATAATTGCACCTAAAGATCACAACAAGACAACCTTCGCAATTGAATGGCGCTCCTTCTAGTACACCGTCATGCCATTCAGACTAAAGAATGCCCCTACCATTTTCTTGCACATAGTTGTGAAAGTATTCAAATAATTCATCC
This sequence comes from Pinus albicaulis, assembly GCA_034641835.2. NCBI lineage: Eukaryota > Viridiplantae > Streptophyta > Pinopsida > Pinales > Pinaceae > Pinus > Pinus albicaulis. The sequence continues at coordinate 17,613 of JAXQQM020064693.1, forward strand.
ATATGTTTCTGTAGGTATATTTTGATTATTGGATAGTATTCAGATTAGTAAAAAAACATGTGTCGAACCTGTGCATGATGTTGGATACTTGCAAAAAACACCATATTTCGCTAAACCTAAATAATTGCATATTCTGTGTACCTTTTGGAATTTTTTTGGGGCACATCATATGTCAACAAGGATTGATGGTTGACCCAGCCAAGATTTCAGTTATCATCAATCTAGCTGTCCCCACCAATGAGAAACAATTGTGCTCCATCTTGGGCACACAGGTTACTACATGAACTTTATTCAGGGGTACGCCTTGATCATTGCACCAATGGAAAATTTGCATCCTTTTTCTGGGATGAGGGGTGTTAGAGGAGTTTTGAGCTACCCAAAGAAAAGATGGTCACTACACTTATTCTAGTATTCCCAGATTGGGCGAAGGTATTTCATGTACATGTGGATGAATCAGGAATATCTCTTGGGGTTGTCTTAGCGCAACCAAGAGAAGGAGAAATTGATCATCCAATTGATTTTTCTAGCAAGAATATCTCTAGCACAGAGCACAACTATTCTACTACCGAGTGAGAAGGACTAGCAATGGTGTATGCCCTGGAAAAATACAGGCATTGTCTATTGGTAGGACACTTTAAAATTTTCACTAACCATTCAGCTTTGAAATACCTGGTCAATAAGCCTATGCTGGGGGGGAAGATTTGTAGATGGTTGCTACTATTTTAGGAGTATGACTTTGAGATTATTGTGAAGCCTGAGAGATTGAATGCAGGACCTGATCACTTGTCTCAGATTGAGAGTGGGGAAGAGCCAACTAGTTTGGAAAAAGGATTACTTGATGCGCAACTATTCGCTATTAAGGTGGTAGATGAACACTTTGCAGACATTATTCAATTCTTGAAAACTGGGACAACCCCTACAGAATATTTGGTGCAACAGAAGAAATAATTGGTAGCCTGAGTAGCTGAATTCACCATAATTGCAGGACAATTATATAAGTCACGCGTAGATGAGGTATTGAGGAGGTATGTGTTAGAGCCTGAAAGGCAAGATATCTTGGCTGAGGTTCATGGAGGTGTGGCAGGAGGCCACTACATAGGGAAAGCCACTACGCATAAGGTTCTCTATGTAGGGTTATGGTGGCCAACATTTCATAATGACACGCAAGCATAATGCCGAGACTGTGACGCATGTCAGTGGACCGGGAGGCCCTCACGCAGAGATGAAATTCCCCTACAATCGTAGATGGCCTTGCAGGCATTTGATAAATGGGCCATAGAAATTGTGGGGCTAATTAATCCTCTGGGAAAGAAGACTGGCGCACATTACATCATTACTACTACTGATTATGTAACTAGATTGGCTATGACAAAGGTTGTGAAATATTGTACTGCAGATATCACTGCACATTTAATCTTCAAGCATATTCTAACTAGTTTTTGCTTCCCAAAGATCCTAATAAGAGATAGAGGTATGCATTTCATCAATGAAAAAATTGAAGCTTTGACAAAGGAATTTTAAAATCTACCATGCGAAAAGCACCCCATATCACCCACAAGCTGATTTTGCAGTAGAGGCTTTCAAAAAAATCTTGGAGAATGCACAGACTAAGATCTGTAATTCCAATCAGAATTACTAGGACGTGTGCATCCCTTCAGTGTTATGGGCCTATGGGACCACATGGAAGAAGCTGACTGGGAATACTCCTTTCAGGATGGTCTATGGACAGGAGGCCATCATGCCGATGGTATATATTGTCCCCAGCTTGCGCATTGTGGCTTTCACAAATATGGCGGAGCCTAACATCATGGAGGAACGCTTAGTGCAACTGGTTGCCTTGGAAGAATATCGGTTCATTGCTAACTTTCATCAGCAAGTAGAGAAGGCATGTGAAAAATCTTGGCATGACCGACACATCTGACAGAAAGTGTTTAAGGAAGAAGAACTGGTGTTACTCTATGACAGTCAATTTGCATGCCACCCAGGGAAGTTCTGTAAGCACTGGATGGGACCGTATATATTAAAAGAGATTACAGATGGTGGTGCAGTGTGATTGGCTACGCTGCGCGGAGACTGCCTTCCTGGGTATGTTAATAGAAGTTGTCTGAAACCATACAGGGACAACCCAGTGCCTACCAAATGAATATATGGTCAGAGTATCAGCATTAAAGGAGTTGCACGCGCTAAGAAGAGAACGCGCAGGCAGGTGCGATGAGAGCACAACGATAACACACAGGCAAGGAGGTACGAGAAGGTGCGACGAAGGCACAGGGGTAGTGCGTAGCTAGAAAAACTAGTTGTTGGAACAATAAAACTATGTGAAAATAGTAATTTTATCATTGGATGGAGCGGGTGTTTCACACTTAATGCAATGATATTGGAGGATTTTTTATCGTTTCCTTGATGGTAAGTCTCATTTAATGAGAATCCAACCATTTTTACCCATGGTGACCTATAAAAGGAGGGGCGCAGGGCATAATCGGTGTCTTTTCTCTCTTAATATCTTATGCTTTGTGCCTTATTGTGATTTCTGTGTTTCTTGTAACCATGCAACTTGTATGTCTGGGTGAGCTACCCCTTCTGACAACAGCAATCCTGAATTTATGTTCCGCGCAAGGATGACGACCACTAACCCCACCGTGTCATCACCCATTACGGACTCCGCTGAGATAGGGTCTGAAGATGTTTTTGAAGTAACACTTGATGTCGAAGAAGTCATGTCCACACCTGGAAAAGGAAATGACAAGGGGAAGGAAAAAGGAAAGTAAAAGGTAAGGAGAAGGGAAAAGGGAAAGCCACGAAGTGGGATTTGGCGAAGTTGCACACCTCCCCTAGGATTATGCACATTGCGAGGGGGGTGCCCTAGGCACGCTTGCAAAATCCCTCAAAATGACCCATGTTGGCCGAGGAAGAAGCCTTGTTGGTAGTCGCACTCTCGTGGCTACCAAGTTATGTTAATCCATGAAAGCCGATGGTGTGCACACCCAAGAATGTCAACATCGTTTGCGAGTCTCTCCAAATGCCACTAGTCCCGCAGGAGGTCCCTCTCATTGGAGAAATGTTTGGCAGCATTCCAGCCATTAAGTTTGATTACCATGATCTTGCTAAAGAAGACACCTTCCCAGATCTGGCCCTAGAGTTATACCTTGAGCGGGTTTTTTATGATGATGTATCAAAGGTGGAGCCAATGTCGTGGGTATGTGGGCTGCAAGCCTCATGAATCTTGAAACTACTACGCATCCCCTACTTTGGGTGATATTCTATCACCAGCTTGGTTGTTCGACACTTGCTCGAGCTAATCCATGATGGCTCCTTATGGATCCAAGGCCACATCCCTCTCGATGTTACGTTGATCCACAGGATCGTTGGCCTACCCATGAATGGGCCCCATCCCATGAAGGGGTTTGGGAAGAAGAATGAGCAAAAGGTGGATCGCGACAAGTAAGGGTTCCTAGTAGAGATAAGCATTGAACCAGGAGTGCGCATGGGCCCTCTGCTGCTTGGGTGTAAGCTAATGCGTAAATGTAGGCCACCAACTGTCCCTACATATTTTATTTAGTTGGCAGGGCAGTGCGATAAGGAGGTTTACTACAACTGGTCACAGTACCTATGTGAGGAATTTTTAGACAACGTGTGCAAGGCACAGAACCAGGGTAAGCCTTTCTACTACTCTTGGTTATTTCTATTTATCTCCCTGGTCACGTGGGAGATGCCTAAGGATGCGTCGCTCCCTGATCTCAAACACAATGTATGCAAAGGAGCACGCTACGCGAATCTATGGGACTCTAAGGATTCACAATGCATCAAGGAGAACAAAGTCTTCTTGGTCTTATTTGATGGTGCGCTAGCAGCAGAAATACATTCCAGTCCGCACTTATCACCTATTTTTTATGAGAAATACAAGTGCATTGCCGACTTTCATGTCACCATGCACAATTTCCAAATCAGGGCACAAAAGGATCTCGTGTGGTACAACCTCCCGTATAGGTTCACCGAGGTGGAGGTCGACCAAGTCATCACAACCTGGCCACCTGCTTGGAATATTGGCCTCAAATCCACTACTTCAGTCACTATGAGAATGTCCAGAAAAGATGCAGCACCCAAGGATACTGTACCGCCAAGCATAAAAAATGAAACTAAGCTACGCTCCACTGAGAAAACGACCTCCAAGGATACCCCCAAGGCCACAACCAAAGGGGTGGATCAGGAGTCGTAGCATAATGTTTAGACTGGAGGAGTTGGTGGGGAGGGCGCGGATCCCCCACGATAAACAAAGTGTATAGCCGAGCCTCCCAAAGGTCGGTGGAAGAAACACAAAGGTGATAACTTCGGGGGTGAGGAAGAGGTTACCTTGAGGGAGGAGGATTTAGAGAAGATCGCATATGCCATCGCCACTATATCCAAAGATCGATGGAATGCCCTAGAAGATAAACACAAGGTCACGGTGGAGGCCTTGCATTCTGAGCTATAGGTACTACAATTGAAGGCAGATACACTTCAAGCAAGCATGAACCAGGAGAGTCTGATACAAGTGAGCCCTCCAGCCATAGCCACAACCTTGGTCGCAGCAACAAAAAGCAAGATTTTCCCCTTCCTGGGTGCAACATTGATTGTAGAACCACCAGCGTTGTGCGTGCAAGTCCAAGCATGTGTAAAGGTCAGCCTCGACATCGCAAGAATAACAAGTGGGAAGCTACACGCTCTCCACTTGTTTATCTTTGTCAAGCTTCAAAGCAGAGAAGCATGTGCAGAGCATCAGCTGATTGAGGAAAAACAAACAATTTCTACCAAGGCTGTCAAATTTTCCCAAGCACATGCAACACAACATATGGCAGTCGTGCAGCATGCAAAGTTAGAGCACCTCATTGACTGGCTATGTGGAGAAATGCCTGAAGTAATTCCTGCCTCTACTGCGCCCCAGGCCAAGATTGAGATCTTAGTGGCTGCATTAAAGGCATACAGAACTGAAATACAAACCATAAAAGTAGACCTCGAATAGCAGATTGTTGTGTTGCAGGCCAAGCTGCAGCCGGAAAGCCCTCTGGAGGTACGAGTGCAAGTTACTCTGTTACGTATATTGTTAAGGGCTTCTAGTTAGGGCTTCCTCAACGGAGGCTTGTTTATATATGAAGGTGCCCACTCCATTAAATATATCTCTCTTAGGGTGCGGAAACTTGGTTCCAACACCCTCCCATACTACTTCAGGTGAGACCTTGACCTGCAAAAGTAGGCCATTATTGAAAGGGCCAGTAGTACAGGGGTTTGTTGGTTAAACTTAAGTCTGAACCTAGGTGAATACCCCTCAAACCAACACCCATACTGGTCTTTACAAATTGGTCAAAGGTGTTTCATGTGCATGTTGATGCCTCATGTATTGCGGTCGAAGCTATTTTAGCACAACCAAGAGCTGGAGATATTGATCACCTTATTTCCTATGTCGGTCGAAAACTCTCAAGCGTAGAGCATAATTATTCAACCATAGAAAGAGAAGGATTAGAAATGGTATATGCATTACATAAATTCTGCCACTACCTATTAGGAGGACATTTCAAGATGTTTACTGATCATTCTGCTTTAAAGTACTTGGGAAATAAGCCTATGTTGGGGGGGAAGATCTACAGGTGGTTGTTACTATTCCAGGAATATGACTTTGAGATCATTGTGAAACTAGGAAGACTAAATGTTGGGCCAGACCATCTGTTGCACATTGAGACTAGTGAAGAACCTACGAACTTGGAGGATGGATTACCAGATGCGTATTTTTTTGTGATCAAGGTAGCTGATGAGCATTTCCCTCATATTATTCAGTTCTTGACTAATAGATGCATGCCTGAAGAATACAAGTTCAGTAGAAGAAAGAACTTGTTTTGCACACAGTAGACTTCACTATTATTGTTGGCCAGTTGTACAAGATGGGTGTAGATGAAGTTTTGCGAAGATATGTTTTGGAGTATGAAAGGTGTTTAATCCTAGATGAAGATCATGGAGGGGTTTTCAGTGGTCACTATGCAGGGAATGCAATCGCACAAACCTTTTGTGAGCTGGGTTATGGTGGCCCACATTCCACAATCATGCTTATGCGCATTGTCGTGCATGCAATGTATGCCAGAGGAACGGAAAGCCATCACGCAAAGATGAGATGACCTTGCAACCACAAATGGCACTACAAGAATTTGAGAAATGGGCCATAGACTTTGTCAAACCTATTAACCCTCCAGGCAAGAAGAGTGGTACACATTACATAATCACTGCGACGAACTATGTAACCAGATGGGCTGAGGCTAAGCCTGTGAAGGATTGTACCACATATACAACCACGCAGTTCATTTTCAAGAATAAGTTGACTCACTTTGGATGTCCTAGGATATTAATAAGCAATTAACATACACATTTGGTGAGTGAAACCATTGAAGAATTGATAAATGAATTCTAGATGCATCTTAAGAAAATCACTCCCTATCACCCATAAGCGAATGGTGTGGTGGAAACTTTCAACAAGATATTGGAGACAGTGCTTACCAAGGTTTGCAATGCCAACCAGAATGATTGGGATGATGCGTACTCACATTTCTCTGGGCATACTGGACCACATGTAAAAATTTTACCGGTAAAACACCGTTGAGGATGGTATATGGGAAGGAAGATGTGTTGCTAATCTAATACATTGTTACGATTCTGCGCATTTCAGCACTCACAAATATGGTCGAAGCAGATGCTATGGAGGAATCGTTGTCGCAGTTGGTCCCACTTGAAGAATATTTCTTTATTTCCAATTATCACCAGCATTTTCAGAAGTTGTGTGAACATGCATGGCATGATAGGCACATTAGGAAAAAGGTATTTAAGGAAGATAATTTTATCTTGTTATATGACAACAAGTTTACGTGTCACCCAGGGAAGTTGAAGATGCATTGGCTAGGGCCATATATTGTTAAGGAGATCACTGATGGAGGTGTATGCGCTTGGCCACAATGAGCAGAGAATCTCTTCCAGGGTATGTCAATTAAAGCCAATTGAAGACATACAGGGATGACCTTGTGCACACCAAATGACTATATGTCTAGAGTATTGGATTTGCACAGACGGGATGGAATATGCATAGGAAGGTGCGACGTATGTGTGGTAGCTACGCGAGGAGGTTGATTGGGCCATAAAGGTGCCAAAATCTAGCCGTTGGAATAGTAAATATGGAAAAGACAACTTTATTTCCGTTTAAGGGAGCATCTAGGTTGCATTTAATGTGGGGATTTTTCCATATTTGGGACCGTTTTGTCATTCATGGAGACACATTAATGCATAAGGGACTGTTGAGGATGTACCAAAATTATAAATATGGCCTATGGGGTTGCAATAGCTCCCTTAGATTTCTGTGTGAAATTTTCACCTTGATTTCTCTAATTTATGCATCTTATTCAGTGTCTATGTCTGGTTTGGATCTGAGATTTGAGGAGAAGTTACGTGATAATGGTTTGGATTATTTAATTCCACCCAACATGATAGCTACATGCCTCGGAGAGGATTCTGATACGTCGATGGATCCTACTGCGTCAGTTGTTGAAACACCTGCACCCATAAAGTCTAAGAAGGGTCAGGCGTTGGGGACTCCTAAATCTCCCAGGGAAAAGACTCCAAAGTTGTGCTCCACTACAGCTGAGTGCCGGAAGAGACCAATGGCAGAGCTCCCTGAGACCATCATGGAGGAGGAGGAGGATGTGGTCGAAGTGGCCCAATTATTGTGGTTTCCGACCTATCTCACACCGTGTAAAGCATCAGGCAGAGTCCCCAAAGATCTGGACAAAGTGCAGTCAAGTATCAACATGTCGTTATTTCCTAAAAATGTCCCAGTTTAAGGTGATATGTTTGCCAAAGTGCTGCAGTTGCAGATGGAAGATCGGGACATCACAGATGTGGAGAAATTTCCTGAGCTTGCTCCTGAGCACTATCTAGATCATGTTCCATATGAGGGGGGGCTTGTGCACCTTGAGCTGTAGCGATGGGTGTTGGGCTTGCACAAGGCAAGGCTTTTAAATCTACTTCAGGTCTCGTATTTCAGGTGTAGCCTGATAAATGACATATGTGTACACTAATTTATTTCACTCGTGCATTATGAATCACTCTGGCTGGGAGAGGGCATACATATAGATGTTGCGCTGATCCACCAGATCAGTGGCCTACTTGATCAAGGCACAGATCCTATGGCAGATTTTGGAGGAAAAGCGCAAGAAAAGAGGGTGGCTGACAAAATAAAAAAGAAGTATCAAGTGTCGTGCTATAGTAGACACTCTGTAGTCAACAAGATCAATGATCTAGATGTGAAATTTGGGTCATTCATCTTGGCCTGTACGATGATGCGAAAATCTAGTCGTAAGGACGTTCATGCGCAAGAAATTTCTCTCATAGGACAATGTCAAAAAGGCGTAATTTACAATTGGTCTCAGTTTTTATGCAAGGATTTTTTGGAGAACGTGCACGAAGCACAAGAGGAGGGAAAGCACTTCTACTATGCTTGGCTCATGTTGCTAATAGCCCTCGTTGGGTGGAATACCCTAGAGGAAATGCAGTGTTGAGATTCAACAAGATGATGAGCTTAGTGAAAAGTATGTACCTTCACTAAGTGGGGCCCATGGGCTATTTTTAGGTGTATGTCTATTTTTAGACATGGTGAGAATATTCTATAAGTTGTAGGATGTTATTTGTAGATGGTTCATCAAATGTGAAAAATAGATGAAATTCTATTTTTAGAATATTGGGCGAAGTCTATTTATAGATCGTCAATCCAAAAATAGATGCATGTTGATTATTATTAGACCTTAATAATAATTCGACAATAAATATCAACTTATTCTCTTGGAGCACTTTATTTTAGTGAACAGATTTGGAAAATCAGTGGGCTGAAGGAATTAAACAATTCCTAGGGTTATTGGTGGCTCATGCATCGAGGACTCAGTTAGAACTGAAGTGGCAGAGTTGTGACAAAGTTGGAAGAGTTGTTATTTAGTTAAACTCAGTTGAGCTAGTTGTATCTAGTCTAACTGAAATATACACTAGTGAGAGTTTAGTGAATTAATTACATAATTAATTCACAACTAATAACTCCCTAACAACTGAAAAAATACAACATTTAACTACTTGCATGTCAGTTCCAGTGGAGACCTAGTGGAGAGATAAGTGAAAGGGTGAGATGGACTATCTATTGTGACTATAGTGATGCATTCAATGCATATGACACACATTGGAGATGCCAATGAGGATTGCACAGTCAAGGCAAGGCCAATTCGAATTCATTCAGGGGTCTTCTTCAACAGGGATTGCGCAGTGGAGGTAGGCTGTCAGGAGGCAAGAAATTGGTAAATAGATATGGAAATTTTTGCATGACAGTGTGTAATGATTGTTGATTGTACTGAGAGCTTGATGTACTAAGCTTTGTATGAGATTATTAAATTATTCCATTAATATACATAATATATGATAGTTGGGGTTTTTAGCCTTAAGCTTTCTCATTAAATAATTGTGTTTATGTGCGATTGATTTTCTTCACATGTGTTTGGAATTGATGATTTAATTTCCACAAGATTAACAGTGGAAGGATTCAGTATTTAGTGAGAAGATAAATATTGTTAGATTAGGAGAATCTGGTAATTCATCAATATTAATAAATTTCTACATGGTATCGGAGTAGTGTTGATCACTAGAGATTGCAATTGTGAAGAGGTGTTGAGTTTTGTGCTGGTGGACAATTCAAATTTGCCGCAGAAATTTCTTGGTGCGACAGTTGAATATTCATTGAAATGTCTTTCAATGGGTTTCAATTAGAGTATGCCCTTGAGGGCAGCTCAAATTACATAGCCTGGAAGGACGTCATGGAGGCAGTTCTTGAAGATAATGGACTGGAGGAGTTCATCGATAGCGATTTTCCTAAGCCTACTTCTAGCAATGCTACAGTACTTGACGCATGGAAAAAGAAGGTAGCGAAGACAAGAAGAATTATGTTGGAAGGTATGAAAGACCATATTGTGTCAAGTCTTCATTGGAAAGCCACTCTATTTGCAATGTGGAAGGCTTTGACAGATCTTTTCCAAAGAAACAGTGACCATAGGAAGTTGGTGCTGAAAGATAAGCTCAGAAAAATAAAAATGGAGAAGGGCGACAATATTCCAAAATATCTCACGAAGTTTGCCCAATGTAGGGATGAGCTGGGAAGGTTGGGGATTACAGTTTCAGATTATGAATTGGTGAGCTTGGCTCTCCTTGGGCTTCCGAAGAGTTTGCATAGCTACGAATACTCTGTCAATGGACAAGAGAAACTACCAGATTGGGAGCGACTTTGGTAGGATCTTGTGCAGGAGGAGATAAGGCGGAATACCAGGGATGGCTCTTCATCGGAGAATGATGATGAAGAGAATTGTGATTTGGATGCCAAATAAAGGATAGGGAAGGGGAAGAAATCCCATCCAAAATCCGAGGCTAAAGGAAAGAAGCTGGATTTGTCCAAAGTGAAGTGTTTTCACTGTCATGAACATGGGCATCTCGCCACTAACTGCCCACAGAAAAATAAGAACAAGAAGGTTGCTAGAGTTGCAGCGGGTGAGGCCTTAGCCTCGCAATTTGAACTTGATTTCTCTTTGAGCACATGCTTGGTTTCAAGAACAATTTGATCGGTGTGGTATCTTGATAGTGGTGCTTCCTTCCATATGGCGGGAGCCAAGGAGTTGTTTAGTGACTTGGAGAAGAAGGATCTCCAAATGCATATGGAGATGGGTGACGATGGAAGATACAATGTGACCTGAATTTGAACCATTACCTTTGAGAGGGAGTCAAGTAAACCATTTCTATTGAAATATGTTATGCATGTTCCAGGTCTGAAGAAGAACTTGGTCTCAGTCGCAATGTTGGAGGACATAGGTTATGACATTGATTTTAGCAAGGGTATATAATTCTGCACATTGGCTGGGTAGATGAAACCAAAAGGATAGGGGGTTTGGAGTTAAGAATATACAAGAAGGAAATATATGGGCTGCACTACAATGGTGGGCAAAGCAAAAGAAGTGGTGAGCCGGGATGAGGGCGAATTATGGCACAAGAGATTGGGCCATCTTCACCATGGTGCTTTGAAGATTTTGCAGTAGATTTCTACTAGAATTCCCAAGGGTACTCTTGCACAGTCAGATCAGTGCAAGGGATGTACTATGGGTAAGTTTGTGAAGACCACCTTTCATGAGAAGGAGAACCATGCTTCGGTGATCCTGGAGAGAATTCACACAGACGTGTGTGGACCTTTCTTGGTTTCTTCAACAGAAAAACACAGGTATTATGTTATATTTGTTGATGAATATTCTCGTAGATGTTGGATCTTCTTCATGCAAAAGAAGAGTGAAACATTCTCAAAGTTATATGAGTTCAAGGCATTGGTGGAGAAGGAGTCGGGGAAGCAAGTGAAAGCTCTACGGAGCGATAATGGTGGTGAATATATCTCGAACGAACTCAAATAATTCTGTAGAAAAGAATGAATTTGAAGAGAACTCATAGTGCTTGATAACCCACAACCGAATGGGGTCATAGAGAGGAAGAAAATAACGATCGTGGGTGTTACATAAGCTATGTTGCATGACCAGGGCCTACTGATGCACTTGTGGGCGGAAGCATGCAACACTGCAGTTTATGTGCAAAACTGTTTTCCTCATAGAGTACTTGGCATGAGTGCACCTGAAGAATATTTTACTGGTAAGAAGCCTTATATTTTTCATTTGAATATTTTTGGCTCATCTGTTTACATTCATGTGAAAAAGGACACCAGGAAGAAGCTGGAGCAGACTACAGAAGTTGGGATATTTGTGGGGTACACAGAAACACCCCATAATTATCGTGTGTATTTTCCAGATAGTTGGATGACTGTGGTGCGACGGGATATAAAATTCAATGAGGTGAAAGCCATGAAGTTGTCGCTTGAGAAGGAGCTACACTTGCATGCAGAGGAGGAACTTCTTGTTCCCAAATATGAGCCTCTAGATGTGGATCATCCACAGGAGGAGATTCATGGAGTGGAGGAGTCCACTCATGCAAAACCAAACATCGAGAACAAAGCGAGAAAGCATACCATGAGGAAAGGCAGAGACTAAATCTTGATGTGGCATAGAATGTAGAGTGTCCTACATCATAGCGAGAGCATGCAGAGAAAATCACTGAGCCGATTTACTAGATACATGGCTCTTACATGAGCAGTGTGTTGTGAAATAGCCATCTTATTTTGAAGAGACGAAGACGTGTAGGAGCCCACATGGGTAGATTCCATGGTGGAGTATGACTCCATTGTCAGAAACAGTGCTTGGGAGATTGTTCCAAGGCCGGTGGGTAAATCAGTTGTCGGATCAAGATGGATCTACAAGGTAAAGAAAGTTGTTGATGGGAGCGTCGAGAAGTATAAGGAAATATTTGTTGCCCGAGGCTTCTCACATATCGAGGGGATTGATTATGAAAAAACCTTTGCACCTGTCACACAGTATTCTTCCATAAGGAAAACATTGTTCTCTTAGCGCAGATGGGTTGGCACATTCATTAGATGGATGTGAAGATTGCGTTCATTAATGGGATCATTGAGGAAGAGGTGTACTTTAAGCAGCCTGAAGGATTTGAGATCTTCAATAGCGAGTCGAATGTGTGCATAATCAAAAGAGCGTTGTATGGGCTGAAGCAAGCACCATGTGCTTGGTACACACAGATCAACAGCTATTTCACCAGACTTGGCTTCACCAAGAGTCAGGCGAATGAAAACATATACCAAATTGTGGTATAGGGTAAGATTTTAATCATTGTTATTTATGTTGATGATTTAATACTAATGAGTGATGAGCAATTGATACACTCATGCAGGGAAAATCTTACAAAGGAGTTTGAGATGAAGGATCTGGGCCTCCTTCATTATTTCCTTGGATTGTAAATATGGCATCAAGAAGGTGGATTGTTTTTGTCTCAAGGAAAGTATGCTCAGAAGATACTTGGTAAGTTTAACATCGAGGACTGAAATCCCATGGATACTCCTCTACCAGGAAATTGGAGGAAAGAGGATGCTAAATTGGTAGAGGTAGTGGATGCTACTATTTATCGACAGTTGATGGGTTCGCTCATGTATTTAATTAATACAAGACGGACATATGCTATGCAGTGAACCAATTTTCTCAAGTGATGGTTAAGCCTAGCAAGCTCTTTTGGAAGGCGGACAAGCATGTCCTGAGGTATCTCAGGGGAACATCTAAGTATGGCTTATGGTAAAGACAAATGGATGAGGTGAATTTGCATGGCTTCACGGATGAAGATTGGGCAGGCAGCCCAATAGATAGAAAGATCACATCAGGAGGGATTTTTAGTATCATATCTACAATAGTTTCTTGGTACAGCAGGAAACAAATATCCGTGACACTCAGTTCAGTGGAAGCATAATACATGGTAGCAAGTCAAGCTACATGTGAGGTTATTTGGATGAGGAAGATCCTGGTTGACTTGTTCAGTTCTCATTTAGATCCTACATTGATACATTGTGATAATCAGAGTTGCATTAAACTCTCAATTAATCTTGTGTTTCATGATAGATCTAAACATATTGATATCTGGTATCATCATATCATGGATTGTGTGCAGCGGAAGATCATAGTGCTTCAGTATATTCCTACGGAAGATCAGGATGTAGATATTTTGACGAAGGCACTCGGCAGGAGCAAATTTGAATACCATAGAGGCAGGATCAGGGTGAAGGATAATCCCTTTCTTGTTGAGAGGGAGTGTTGAGATTCAACAAGATGATGAGCTTAGTGAAAAGTAAGCACCTTCACTAAGTGGGGCTCGTAGGCTATTTTTAGGTGTATGTCTATTTTTAGACATGGTGAGCATATTCTATAAGTTGCAGGATGCTATTTGTATATGGTTGGTCAAATTTGAAAAATATATGAAATTCTATTCTTATAATATTGGGTGAAGTCTATTTATAGATCGTCAATCTAAAAATAGATGCATGTCGATTATTATTAGCCCTTAATAATAACCTGACAATAAATATCAACTTATCCTCTTGGAGCACTTTATTTCAGTGAACATATTTGGCAAATCAGTGGGTTGAAGGAATTACGCAATTCCTAGGGTTATTGGTGGCTCATGCATGGAGGACTCAGTTATAACTAAAGTGGCATAGTTGTGACAGATTTGGAAGAGTAGTTATGAGGTTTGTTATTTAGTTTAACTCAGTTGAGCTAGTTGTATCTAGTCTAACTGAAAGATACACTAGTGAGATTTTAGTGAATTAATTAGTTAATTAATTCAAAACTAATAACTCACTAACAACTGAACAAATACAACAGTTAACTACTTGCATGTCAGTTCCAATGGAGACCTAGTGGAGAGATAGGTGAAAGGGTGAGATGGAATATCTGTTGTGACAATAGTGATGCATTCAATGCATCTAACACACATTGGAGATGCCAATGAGGATTGCATAGTCAATGCAAGGGAAATTTGAATTCATTCAAGGGTCTTCTTCAGTAGGGATTTCGCAGTGGAGGCAAGCTGTCAGGAGGCAAGAAATTAGTGCATAGATATGCAAATTTCTGCATGACAGTGTGTAATGATTGTTGATTATACTGGGAGCTTGATGTACTAAGCTTTGTATGATATTATTACATGATTCCATTGATATACATAATATATGATAATTGGGGTTTTTAGCTTTAAGCTTTCCCATTAAACAAATGTGTTTATGTGCGATTGATTTTCTTCACATGTGTTTTCAATTGACGATTTGATTTCTGCAAGATTAACAGTGGAAGGATTATGTATTTAGAAAGAAGATAAATATTGTTAGATTAGGAGAATATGGTAATATATCAGTATTAATAAATTTCTACATGCAGTTTCTTGAGATCAAGCCGTAGATGTACGAAATCGCACGATACACTACATTGTGGAATTATTCCATCCTTGCATGCATTATGGAGAACAGAATATTATGGGTGTTGTTCGATGTCTTGCTCTTCCAAGCTATACAATCAAGACCGAGGTTGTCTTTGACCTTGTAAAACCAGTACAAAATGATAACATATTTTAAAGCGACCTTCCACAACACGCACATTTGCGCGAAGGGTACAGTCGAAGTAGTATGGTATGAATTTCCCTATCTTGTCACTGATGAAAATTTGTTGCGCGTCACTGTAGAGTGGCCGAAAACATGGTTGGAGATCAGTACATCAACCTCCATTCTTAAGATTCCTACCAAGCCTCGCACTGGTACGTAGATAACATAAAAAGAAGCCACGTCGAATACAACCAACGAGACGATTGATTTGGAGACTAACACTACACCTGAGAAGAATAGTGTCGCGCCAAAAGAAATTGAGGAATAGGTGGAAGCAGAGGCTTCCAAGGTCAAAAAGCGTAGTTCTCAGGCTGCGAGAGGTTTGAGAAATAAACATAAAGGTCATAAAGACAATGGAGATGAGATCCTAACACTGACTGAAGATGACCTCAATGAAATAGTGAACACGGTCATGACAGTCATAGAGGACAGATGGACGAGCATGGAAACATAGTACAGGATTACGCTCAAGGGGGTGCAGGTTGTAATCTAGGAGCTGAAATTTCAAGCAAGCCCGATTCAGGCAAGTGTTGCACAAGTGAGCCAAATGCAAGGGAGTGTTCCTATAACTAGTGCACAAGCACTCAATATAGTTCTACCTAGAACTGGAGACAGTCGCTTAATTCAAGTTCCTGAGCCAGCGCTTCACATCGAATCAGCTAGCCAACACGTAAATCTAAGCAGCTATGGATATATTAATATTAACTTATCTGTTATTCCTGCAGGAAAATTACATATGATACAGAGTATGATTACGGATGAGCTTAAGTTCCGTGAGGCCCATGCCCATACCACTACTGTAGAATCGCAGCAGCAGGCTACCGAAGCACAAAAGAAATAATAGACTATAGAGGAATCATGTCACACAACCGAGGCTCAGTGCACTGCACTCAAAGAGAAAATAGACCAAGTCTGCAGCGATGTACCATCGGTCCTCGCCACAGTTTTCCCATAAGAGAAATTAGAAGTGTTGGTTGTTTCACTAAAGGCCTCGCGCACAGAAGTCCAAAATATCCTGTTTGAATTTGAGCATCAGATTTCTTAATTACATATGAAATTACAGCTTGTTACCTCGCCATAAGTCAGAGAAAAGAGGGTTTCCTAAATAAAGCAGACCATTGATAGCATCGTTGCCACAGTCACACAGTGTGATCAACTTTTGGATGAGTCCATGGGCGTCTGGATTTCAGTTCAAAATGAACCTATGGTACAAAAACTGTGCAATGAATTGTTCGTCAATGAACAACAGTTCGTTGATATTAGGATGGCAGCACCTACTCTCATTCTTACACAGTGCCTCGCTTGCCTACAGGAGGGCCGGATAATTCAAAATGAAATCGAGGACATGCGCTGGAAAGAACAATATCTTGAGGCAAGAATGCAGGCATGGTCCCAAGAGGCTATATAGTTGTCATGGACATTGGATAGCACGTTGAAGCCCATTCAACAAAGACATAGAAGCATTGAATTGGCCACTTAAGGGACCACTACAAAGAAGTTGGGAATTGAAGCGTAGGGAGTTGTTGCGCAGAGTCTGGAAATGGTGTTGCCAATCAAATATTTTATCGTTGTGCTCCAAGACAATGAAGGAGAGAAACCCACAGTGACTCAAGATGATTCATAGGTTTGTGTTGGGGGCCTGTTGGAGCAGGGTCCCCTGGGGTACATTTTTTAGTATATTTTTGTATATTTTTGCATATGTGCACTGCACGGAAATATCAAGGGGCTTTGGGGCGGGTCAAAGTCCCCCTTTTATGTAAAATGGTTTTATGGGTAAACTTTGGGATTCAAACCATGGTTTGACACCATAGTATCTGCATGCTAATATGGATATAAATTGATAGATCGAGTCTATGTAAGAGGTCATCAATGTTTTGGATCTATGTGTTTACGTGTCTTTGATACACTTTTGTAAGTCTGGGTTTTTGGGTAGAAAGGCTTGTACTGGTTATGTGCGGGGAGACCTAGTCTTGGTTGTGTGCAGACTTCACTGGCTGTGTACATGGAAGGGTAATTATAAGGGAAAATTTGGTTTTATTGTACTATTGGAACCTAATACAAGGCTAGTTTTGGTGAAAGCATTATGTTATCTTAGTTATATTTTGTTATTGCATTGATATCACTTTACTTATGTTATGCTTAATTATATCTGCATGAGTAGATCTGTTATCTATGCATGAATATATATTAATGGTTGAATATATGGATAAATATGCTTAAGTTATTGTGCATTACATAGTGTTATCACTCCGCCAAATCCCTAAGGTTGAAGAAGGAATCCCAACAGAGGTAACCAAAGACCAACCTTTTAACTTGGTATCTAGCCCAACTAAGTCGAAGAGGGCTCTCTGTACAAAAATCACAGTCAAGAGGGCTGGATGAAAAGTTTTTAGGATAGCTATGAAATGCATAAGGGTTTGTTTTGGTTTTGATTGGGTTGGGTTTGCTGAATGAAGATTAGGTCAAGGGGAATATGTTGGAAAATGAGATGGAATTGCAGTCCATTCGATGGGGGAAAGGTAGGTAGAAGGCTTAGCAATTAAAGGTGATTTGGTGAGATGTTTTAATACTGAGGAGGATATAGGAAGAGCATAGGAGATGTATTCTTCCTAAACTGAAGAAAATGGACAAACTATGGAAATTTTTCCAAAACAGAGCATGAAGAAAGATGTATTTTGCCTATCAACTTGAAAATTATCATATAATAGACATGAAATGGTTTATGAGCTTACAAAACATTCATACAAATTATCATAGAGAAAAAACAATACCAAACATTCATACCATAGGTATCCCAAGGAAATAGCTGCAATTATTCATTAATTTCTAGGTCAAACTGGTTCTTGATCAATACACTAGCATCCAAATTGATTCCAACCCTTGCTAAGAGTGAGGAAAGGGAGGATATAGACATAAAAATTACATTCTTTCATCCTCAGGGGTCGAATTCTTGAGTTGGGGATGATATCCACAAAATTATTAACTGAAAGCTAGAGTATAGGAAGGTGCAAGTGACTCCTCCCTAATTACATCGAAATTGATTCATTTGACTTTGATTGTTACATTTACATCATGAATATACCCCTAGGTAACTTATCCATATCATATTTACATTTACCATGCTCAATTACATAAGTGAAATCATGTTTTTAAAGATAAAAGTCAAATTTTCAAAAATATCAGCAAACTGTCAAACATGTCCTCTCTTTGCCAGGCGGACCCTCTCTTTGGTAAACATGCCCTCCATATTGCAAGTTGTTTTTGACTTGGTTGTAGGTGTCCAAATTGTCTCAAAGATATTTTTTTGGAAATCCCTTCAAGTCTAGTTTCTGGATATGACTTCAGTTTTCAAAATGAAACTCATTTTCCCTGTCAAAAGTCAATCCTTCAAAGAGGCAGAAACATCATTTTTTAGTGGTTTTTTGACATTTTGACTTTTTTGTTTTGCAAACCAAGGCTTGAAAAGTGGTTTTATGATATTTATTGACCATTTTACATCCAATGATAGTGAAATTTTTATCAAAAGATGGCTCAAAAAGAGTGCATCACCTAAGGGCATTCTTGGCGCCTAGGTGTTGACCGGGCGTGCCCTCCAACTGCGGATAATTTTGGTATTCCACGGGTCCACATTGGGCCCAGAATAGCACTTTGGAAGGATTATCTTGTTTACTTTCCAAATATTCCTTTATTTTGGATAGTGGACTTGATTTGACCTATCAAAAATTAATTATCCCAAGACTAGTCAAAAAGTGAAGAATGAGGGTGAAAAAATGAAGTATGATCTTGTAGGAAAATTTGGGAGAACTTCTTAAACTCCAAATTGAGCTCAGGATATCTCATTAGAAATACATATATATCTAGTTATCATTTTACCTATCAAGAAAGTGATTTGGACACACCATCAGGGAGAAATATTGATTTTCCCAAGGTCGCTCCAGAAGTGTAGAAAACCTCTTGTAGCAACTATATTTTTGAAATTTCTCCAAAACCATGACACCTGTGTAAAAAATGAAGGATTTTTTTATTCCTTGGCCTATGATGGAAAACATCCTCTCTCGCGTTTATTAATTTCATCTTTTTTTGGTCAGCAACAAAGTTTGAAGAAAAATTGGCCCTATGTGTGGCAAATGATTTTTCCTTTGGAATGGATTCTTGAAAAATGATGGAGACATGATATTTATGAGTTAGAATGGCCTCATACTTGCTTAAATGACCTCCCTTATGCCTCCTCTTCTCATATGTATCTGATTTCATAGCAAACCCTAGCTCAGTGGGAGAGGAAATTGGGGTTTAGTGTAGGCAAAACAGGGGATTTAGGACTACCTTGTAGAGGGAAGGGAATGAAGGGTTTAGGGGTTGTCTAAATTCTTGGGGAAATTTTGGGGCATATGGATAGATGTTAGAGATTTTAGGGAAGTGTAATTTCTAAAAATTGGTGTGGGGAAGGGGTCCAAAATGGAAAAACACAACTCTAACCTAGGAAGGTGTCAAAAGTGTAACAATAGGCTAGGGTTTGTAGGAAAGTGAGGGAAATGAGAGGAATAGGCTTGGGAAAAGGTTAGGGTAGGTAGGTGGAGTGTAGGTGAGGGTGATATTGATGGCTTAGAGAGAAGTTGAGTTTTAATTGATGTCCTAAGGGCATTTATACTTAGTGCATTGATGATTTGGGCTTT
Organism: Pinus albicaulis; assembly: GCA_034641835.2. NCBI lineage: Eukaryota > Viridiplantae > Streptophyta > Pinopsida > Pinales > Pinaceae > Pinus > Pinus albicaulis. The sequence continues at coordinate 37,401 of JAXQQM020064693.1, forward strand.
GGAACCCACTTTCTTCCTCTATCACTCACTTAATCTTTTGAAACACTACCCTTTCACTTGACTCTTTGTTTTTCAAAAATTGATCGTTTGATATGCTATGAGAACTCTAGGATTTGATTTCTTGGTGCTTTGGCATGCTTCAAACACTCTGTTAGCAACTTGCGATGATGAACTTATTACATTTAAATGAAATAAAATTACATAATGGAAATATGAAAAATTAGATGTCGAAACAAGAACTTTTCTTTACAAGTCATCTTCACATGGTAAAGAGAAGTTTATTGGATCACCCTTTACTTGTTTTCTTTGTTTCACTTTTTGGAATTATGCAATGGAATGGAGCTTTATTGGACCTTGGAAACCCTAATGACCTAATGAAACCATGAAAAACCCTAAAAGACCTAGTGAGGCTTTGAAGGATTGAATTTCAAGATGACATGATGATATTGATTTTATGGACGATGTACAGTTATCAAGTTATGAAACTATGCCAACATGTAATCAAATTTTGGGGAAGAGTGATGTTTTTGGACTAGGCCTACCATCAGTGACTAATTTTTTGCATGACCTAGTGGAATGATAAAAAAATTCTGAGTGGGACTCTTAAAATGATATGAAAAGAGGATTTTGATCACTGATGGCAGGATGCAAATACTGAAACTAACACATAGCTACGGTTATATTCTTATATAGACGTAGCCGAAAAGGGATATGTGATCTGTCTACTAATTGCATTATCTATATTGATATGATAAGTATTGTTCATATTTGCACGCATCTATTTCACGGTGTATAGGTTACGCAGTTTTTTTATTGTTTAGGGCCACCACATTAATTTCTTCCTCAGAGTGCAGAAACCTGGTTCTAGCACTCCCCCATACTGCTTCAGGTGAATCTTTGATTTGCACAAATAGGTCATTGCCAAAAAGACCAGTAGTTGGAGGGTTTTTTGGTTGCACGATAAACTTTAAACCTGGGTCAGGACCCCTTTAGCCAACAACACACATTAGCAGAACTCACTGATTATGCATCCCTTATATAATTTTTAAATCGAAATCTAGAGAAATTAGACATACCTTCTGCCATACCATTACCATGGATTATTTGACCTTGAAGAGCTTGTTAGCCACCTATAAAAAAATTTCATACCAAATGGTGGCTAAATCTTTTTAGGCCTTCAAGAAACAATTTCATGTTCAAATTGTGAGTTCTTGAAGTCTTATGATGATCTTTACCCTTTGAGTTAATCTTCACTACTATTTCACTATTAGTCCTAAAGTACCTGTTGTTTACAAAGAGAAAGACTACTTAAAAACTCCATTTTTTATCATTACACTTCTCCATTTTCATTTATAAAAACCTCCATTTTCCTTCTAAACCATTCCAAAATCCTTTTTAAACCTTATGTCTCCCTTTATTTGATTTTAAAATCCCTCCTTTTACTTGTTGAAACCCTTACTTAGCCTTAAAAACCCTGTTTTTGGCCTTAAAACAATATTTTTACCTTATAATATATTAAGCCCCCAAGGGCTTATATCCTTTAGCCCCCCGTCTCATATAACCAAAGCCCTGCAACCGGGCACTTAAAAGCATAAACTCCTATGTTAAAACCTTACCCTTTATTTATTTTTCCATCTCCAGACGTTACGGTCCCGAACAAATTTGGACCATTGATCTACATAAATCAAAGGCCATCGGGCCCCCATCTTTCTGCCCATTCACCTTCCTTTCCCTTTATCACTTTCAAAACCTCTGAGTTCTCTTTTAATCTTGACCATCCATCAGAAAGATCTGACAATCAGAATTAAACCCGATAACCCAGTTCCATCGGGGCCTACCACCCTCCATATACAAAGGCCCGCCCAATCTAATTATGACACCTAGCCTCTACTCCAATGACTCATCATGCAAATTTCCTATTGTGCTCATTCCGCACCGTTGGATCTGGAGCCTCCGATCCAACAGTTGACGATGCATATCGCAAAATTTTTGTGCCTAAAGTTTAACGCTAATTTTTTTTGCAAAATAGGCGGTATTAAAAAGACAGGTGTCAAGTGATGTATGGAATCGCATTGCTTTCGAGCAAAACCACTTAATCCCTTTCAGTTATGCGAAGACCACCTGTGGTATTGTCAAAACCACTTCCACCAAATCGCACCAGAAACGGTTTAAACTATGTTTGTTAGCCCGTCTTTCTCCACAGGACTTCTCCACCTGCATTATCACCCCTCCTTCCCAGTGCGCTACTTTCGCGCGATATAAGCGTTTTTAAAATGCCACGCGTCGAGCGATGAATGGAATCGCGTTCCAAAATTTAATACCGCCTACTCGCCCAAACGCTGCGCAAAAACCATTAATGGTTTTCTCGAAACCATCTTTCCTCAAATTTGTTCCATAATTCAAATCTTCGCTTGGTTAGCTATTTCTGCCAGGATTTTTTCCTCCACCGTTGTATTTCCCCATCCTCAAGCATTTCCATCATTTCCATTGAAACCTATGAAGGCAGTTTTACCACGAATCGCAGGTTTTTATAATAAAGTTTGTGTGTTTTGCAGGGTTTAATGGTGTTGTTCTGTATACTTCCACAGTCACAGTCAGGTGACTAATAAAGCTCAGAATGACGATTCTGAGGCCAAATCAATGGAGAAATGGGACTGCGGATTTAACATCTACGTTAAAATAAACTGGATCATCATCCAGGGTTTAACAAAAACCCTCCAATAGCAGAAAACCATCTGTAAAAACAAAGAATGAAAAAGGGTATCAGAATCAATAAATTAAGGTTAAAGGTTAATTAAAGCCAAAGTTTGAAGATCAGGTTTTTAATCCATAGGTTAAAGAGATTAAGACAGTGTTAAAAAATGAAGACCCAAAGACGAAGATCAAGGCTAATTAATCCTAAACATAGACCAAAATGAAATTAAAAGTGTTGTAAGGAAAAAAAAAGAGTTATATCAGTCAAAGGAAACCAACCTACCCCTTTTTATTAGAACCATTTATGAAGGTCAACTACCAAGAAAGTACCTTGCTGACCTCAATAAATCAAATGAAGGCATAAGTTATCTCGGTCGAAATATTAAGGCCAAGAACGGTTAGGCAGTTATTACAAACAAGAGAACATATTTTAAACTGTCAGTAAAGTTATTATAAAATATAAAACGAACCTTAAAGTCAATATTTTCACCCACTAAGCCTAAAATCAGAAAACAGAGTTAATGAAACAGAGTTGTAAATGTAATGCTTTCCTACCTTATGCCTTGCATAGTTTTCAAGGCTAGGAGTTGCATTTAGTATAGAATTAATTACACTTCAACCCTAGGAATTTCTCGACCTCCTCATTTTCTTATAAAATCTCCTTGAGGAGCACATTGTAAAGGGTTGGTTGTTTGATTTCTGGTGTAATAGTTGTATCAAATCATTGTTGAATGCAAATAAATTCTGAAGCTCTAAAGCTCTGTTAAGTTATTGAAGAAGTTAGGCTGAGAAGAGAAGTTGTTGTTGTACTGAAACATTGGACTTGAAGTATGTAATTGGATTGACAATCAATATACAAGCTTATTTTTGGGATCCTGGGCTATATCATTGGTGAAGTACCTCTTACAGTTATTTTTTTCCTTTCATGTATGCCATTATGTTCACTTTTCTCTGATAAAGAGCAGCAAGCATAGAGCTAGGATTTAATGTTAGAAGTACCCTACTCTCACTGATAAGATTTATCTTTATCTTTTCTTCCAATTGTGTATTTAAGAATGACTTAAGTTAAGTATAAACATTATCAAGGAATGTTGGTTAGTCCATGTCTTGATGTGCAAAGCTTGAAAGGAAGTTCTTGAATGATATTTTCATTACATGCTGAGTAGAGTTAAAATAGAAATTTTATGGTTTTCCTTGCCTTCTAGTTATTTCTCCAAAAGTTGTTTGAAGGTTTTCCTCAGAGTATGCTGAAAGAAAGCTTGGATTTTAATGATATCTTGCTTGATCTTAAGTTGCACTTTTTTTTCTTATCTGTTTTCATCCCTTCTAAAAGTAGTCTAGTGAGATTACTGGATTGTTGTATGATAAGTTAGCTTTAATACAAGCTTGTCCAAAGAAGTTTATGGTTAGCCCTGTCCTTTGGTTGGTTTCAAATAGTTGCTTAAAAAGGCTTTTCTTGTATGGAAAGTTGATAAATCCTTATTGAAATTATTGAATTTTTCCACTTTATCGACACTTTTAATGTTCCACTCCATCATTTAATCTAAAGGATCTTTTTATATAGATAACTTGCCCCTTGGACCACTCTTGAAATTGTTGTACAATTAAACCGTTTTGTGACTCCATTTCCCAATGGTTTAAAGCTACTTCATGGTAATCCTATATGCTGAACACTTCTCAATACACTTGCATCATCCCCGTTTGGAAAATTTTCATTTTTTGATATTCCATCCAATTAAAAATCATACCTGACCAACCAAACAAACAAAAACCCTTGTTCTTAATAACTATCCTAATATCATACTAACAACTTAAAAGATAAATCAATCTTTGCACTTATAGAGAGATCCCTCTCTGGATTCAAGAGGGCTAGATCCTAGAATCCCAAAGTGGTTTTTGATGTAGTCTCTGCAGCATTTAGTCTTGCCACTCTACTAAATTACAGATTCCTAACATTTCTGATGACCATACTGGGGAAATTTCTGAAGTAATAGATAAATTCACAACTCAGATAATTCTATTTATAACAAATGAATCAAATGTCTGCCTAGAGTGGTTTTGATTGTTGATGGTGAAAAACTTTCAAGCCCTGAAATCAAGTAAAAATTCTTCACCTGGTGACTCCATTGAACATCAGTAGGCCTACTGATTTTCCTTGGTTTTCTAAATACTCCATTGGGAAACCCATTACTATCATAACATCAAACAAACTCAGTTAAGAAACTTTGAGGATTAAATTTTCCTTTCTAAAGATCTGTTAGCCTACTAAAGATTGTCATATTTGGTTAAAATTTTCTTATTATTGGGTCTGAAAACATAGCATAGTGGCTTCTAGAAGAGTTCATACTAGAGCATATACTGACCCAAACCCTCCCGAGATAGTTGATAATCCTGAAAGCATACTTAGGAAGTCTCCTAAGGCTCAAGCTTCAATTATTGTTAGAACACTCCATAGAGCTACCTCTGTTCCTGAAAACCTTACAACTCTACAAGATTCACAAGTTCACTTAATAAACCCATTCAGAACTAGGTCACTTGATGATATAGATCATATATATTTTGAGTCTCCACCTTCATCCCAAGATAGAGGTGAACATCTTGATAGCAGAGAAACTACTCCTCCTTATTTCCATTTCATCCATAATTTTGGTTTCTCTCATCCTAGATCTGCTCAACAATCTCTTGATGATCCATCCACTTCTGTTATCCACACACCCACTATTCAGACCACCCCATTCCATCAACCCCCTCCCATCTTACATCCTCCACTTGTAAACCCTCCACTTTTCCACAACCTCCTATCATGGCAACGTGGTATGCCCCTCTAGTCCTTCCTTTACCTCTAGCCAATCTGCCACAAGATTATCAATCCAAGATACCATTATATGATGCCAGTGGTACTACTACTTCTTCACAACATGTGGACAAGATGAATGACTACTTTGATAGAAATGAGATTGATGATGAAACCGTCAAACTTAGGTTATTTGCTCAACGTCTACGGAGAGAAGCAAGAAAATGGTTCAAAAGCTTAACCCCGAACAGTATTAATGATCTCAAATCTCTCCATCAGTTATTCCTAAACAAATGGGAAGTTAGAAAAAACCCTCTCCAAATACTTTCAGACTACAACAACCTCAAAAGAAACACTAGAGAAAGTGTTCAAAATTATTGCACTAGATTTAATAGTGTTTATATTGCCCTGCCCCCAGAATTAAAACCTCCACAAGGCTCAGCCTTAGCAAAATTTCCTGAAGGATTTGATCCTGAAATGGCCTATCAGCTGAGAGAGAGAGATCCTTTGAATTTAGAAGATATGTAGAAAGGAGCCTTAGCTATGGAAGTAAATCTGATTGAGAAAAGAGCCAGGATGAGGAATGAAAAGAAAGTATCATTTAGGGAAGAATCTGCACCCTCCACATCTAGTTCAAAAATGGAGAAAATGATGGAGCAAATGATGAATAAGATGAGCATACTTGAGAGAGCACAATCTAGGGAAAACCAACCAGCTCCTCAAAACAGAAATCAATCTCAAAATCAAAATCATAACTTTAGGAGAAATCAACCTCAAAACAGACAAAGAGAGGAAGATCAACAGATCAGACCTCCCTTCCAATAAAATTATGTTGATGAGGATGATCAAACCAATGAACAAACAGAGGATGACAACATGAATATGTTGGGAGTGGCTAATGAGGATTCTAATTTCATTTATGAAACAAGACAAGGTCTATATAAACCTTATGATGACAGAAGACCACAAAAAAATTGTTATGAACAGTACTATGAAAATGTCATCATAGGATCACCTAAACAATATGACCTTAGAAGTAAAAAGAATCAAGAAACTCCCAAGAATAAAACCTCTGATCAATCTGCCAAAAACAACCCTGAAAATACACTTAAAAAGACATATTAGGATCACAAATCAGTGGCTGTAAATTCTGATCAAAACAAAGATAAAGGCACTCAAATTAATGAAAAACAGAGTGCAAACCTTAGCAGCATTAGTACTTCAGCTAGTGCTCCTATTAAAACAATTTTTACCAATGTAAATAGAGGGAATCAGCAAGCTGATATTGCTGATGAAATAGTGACTAAGAAGGTTGAACTAAACATGTTGAAGAACCAGATTCCCTTCAGCCTGGAGAATGAAATATCCAAGATCAAAATCTATGTTCCACTTACGGAATTAGTCACTCAAAATGTATATAGAGGTCAGATTTTAAAAGCTTTGAACATAGAATATGTTCATGACATAGTTAACTTAAATGACGATACCCCAGACCTCATTTTTGGACCAAAAATTGAAGGAAAATTTCAAGAAGGAACAACCCCTCCATTCTACATCAGCTTAAACATTCATGACAATATCTTGCACAATGCCATGCTTGATTCAGGAGCATCACACAACCTCATGCCCAAGGTAATAATGGAAATATTAGGCTTAGAGGTAACTAGACCCTACAAATATTTATATTCCTTTGATTCGAGTAGGGTAAGATGCCTAGGCTTAATCAAGGACCTCTATGTTAACTTAGCCCAAATACCAGCCAAGAGTTTAGTGATGGACATTGTAGTGGCTGATATACCCCCCAAATATGGCATGCTCCTCTCAAGATCATGGGGTTCTAAGTTACAAGGCACAATGCAAATGGATATGACTTATGCCACCATCCCTGTCTTCAGCCAACCTAGAAGACTCTATAGGGAAACACACAAGAAGTACATGGTGAGTAACTAAGAAAGACCAGACAACTCTCCTCTTTACTCCATACACACTGATCTTGACTCTTTCATTCTTTTTAATGATGATATTCCAAAAGAGAAAGAACTAATTAGTGAAGGAACATGAAAAGCTGTGATCACTTCAGTTTCAAATATAGTTATTGTTGGGGTTCCATGTTTTAGTCAGTTGGCAAGACCAGGCAGAACAACATCAAACCACTTTCAGACCTCAGGATCTAGCCCTCCTGGGTCCAGAGAGGGATCTCTCTATATAAGCAAAGGTTTTATGTCTTTGAAGCTCAAAGGGTTAAGATATTAGGCTAGTTATAGGCACGGGGTTTGTTTGTTTGATTGTATGTTTGGTTTCTGGTCATCAGGAAAGAAGGGTTCAATGTAAGACAAGGATGAGCAAAGAGGATTTAGGCATAGGTGAAGTATTCCAGGGAGCATTCAAAACCATTGGGCAATGGAGTCAGGAAAGGGTTTACTTGCTATTCAATATGCAGGCTTTCAGTTGGGCTAGTCATCTAAAGTATTGAATCTTAAAGATGATAGGGTGGTATGGAATGGTAAGGGAGGAGGAAACAATAAAGGTTTAGAACACAAAGTTAAAGACCTGAGATCAGAGAGAGACTTTGAACTCTCAATGCTTCGGCCTCCAACTTGAGGGATCTTAGAAAGGCCAGCTAGTCATACAAGGATCCTAGTGGATAGGGCTAACTCTAATCCCCAGTGTTCCCAAATCTTCCAGCTAAATCCTAACAAGAACATCTAAGAACAGATTCATTTAATTCATACATCAGCTAGCAGGAAATAACATCCACTACACTGGTTAAATTAACTGAAATCAACTCTTAGATAACACATTTAGTAGAAAACATTGAAGGCAAGGAGAGCAGAAACATAGGGTACCTAACAAGGGTAAATCCTATGCCAGATTTCTGATGCAAGCCAGTAGAAATGAAATGAAACAGAATGTAAATTACACACAAATACAGAGATAGAAAAACATCACCGCTACTTTAGATCAAGATCCAAAGAAATGTGCTTGTCATATTAAAAAGCAACACCAGTCAAGTACAACATTGCCAGTAGCTGGATACTCAGTTAGAAAACATCTTTCTTAGCCTATCTTACAACTTTACATAGAGACTATGTCTCAAAAGAAACTGCTTGCAATTCTATGATAACTGATGAACAACCTTTTCAATGAGTTTCTTCATGAATTTATATTTGAAGTGGAGTAGAGAAGGTAGGTGAAACACTAAATGAAGCATTAAACTCAGAAAAGAAAGAGGGCCGAAGCCCATTCTATTTAAACCCTGTGCATTTATCTCTGGCACTCTTTTGATACAAGAGTGGTCCTCTCCAGGCTTCCATTTACTCCGGCCATGTCTCTGATATACTCTGCTACAGCAATCTGTAGCACTTCTGGTGAATAAAAAAAAAGGTAAATAAATGATGCTAGGGTCTGCCATACTGTGAATCAAATGCTCTAGTAGCACAGGACTATTGTCAGGGCTAGAAAATATCTCTAGAACACGCATAGGATGAAAGCTACATGGGCACTCTGTCCTTTATGGGGAAAACATTCTGCTGATGTGAAAACCTTGATATACATAAATTTCTGCACGTTGTGCCCTCTGTGTGCTCCATGATGTCTTCGATCTGTTGCTTTGATGGCTCTGGGAAGGTTTCGCAGAGTTTAACCCTGCTCTTTAAATGGTGATCATATCAATCACCTTCCTAGGCTTTGCTTCGTTACTTCGAACTCTGCACACAGTCCTTTCTGCATTTTTTGGCCACTGTAATAAAGATTGTGTAATCATGGCGGCTTTCACCACCCGATAACCCTGCAAAACACAAAAACCTATTAAGAAAACAATGTTGGGGATGCTTTGATGGCCCGCGGGATGGTGATGCAACCGTGGAGGAATGGTGAGAAATGTTGTGGAAGACTTGAAGTGTGGTGGAAACAGTGGGAAATACAGTTGGTAGGTGGCATAGATGGAAAATAAAATGAAAAACCTTAAATATCATCCTTGGAATGGAATATATGTGAAGGGATGGGCGAATATACGATGGAAACGCGTGGAAAGATGATGTGGCGGTACGTGGTCAACGGCGGGGTGTGTGGTTAAATCCAAACCATCTGATCTCAGGAGGAGATCAATGGTGGAGGACGCATCAGAGGGCAGCGGACAGTGGGCTAGGGGTACAATTGCCTTGGATTAACTTTTATGCAACTTTGTGGAGTGATCACCGTTGGATGGACAATCGCAGATCGGATAGTGTATATGAATATCGCGCCAGGTCAAATGCCGAACGATAACGCACGATGGGGGGGCGGTTTTTGAACAGTTTCGGAGCCACGTGTCGGGTGGTGAGTGGAATCACTCTGAAAATAAAAATACCACCCACCTCTGAAAGGCGTTGCGATAGAAACCAGCAGTTTTCGAACGGGCGCGGCTGCGGGGACAATCGGGCGGATGAAATACAGACCGTTGATCTGCAGACTGAATTGACGGTTGAGATGCAATCGGGTGGCAAACGAAGTGGGCTATGGGCACTGTGGAGCTTGCGATGACCGTTCGATCTCCAGAGATTGATGGTTTAAAATGTGCCCGATATTCAACTAAGATAAGCGCCTTTTTCCTTGGTGCCTGGTCTCAGCACTGGGTCACATGGAGGGGAAAGGTGCAGGGGTTTGGCAGAAAGGGGCTAGGCCCACATATATGGGGAATATGGTTTTTGGGCCATTTTTAACGCAATTTGAGGCTAGAGGAGGGAAACGATAGAAGAAAAAGGGGCTACTTAAACCAAACAAGGGGTATTTGGAGGGGGGTATTTGGAAGGTTCAAAGGGGATTTTGGGAGGATTTAGAGGGACTAAGGGAGGAGTTCTCCCCGGGGGTGCAAGTTCGAGATAAAGACCTTACGGACAACATAGGAGGTAGGAACAGGGACCTTATAAAGAGTCGGTAGAGGGAATTTATCAAAAGGTAGGGAACATGAAGAGGGCTTCAAGGATGATGTGTTTTTCAAGAGAAATACATTCCTTGAAGGCTCTTAAAAAATTAGCCCCTTGCTTTCTTGTCAAGGTTTCATATGGGGGCTAACGGTGGCTCCCCACATGGGGATGGCTTCTTCAGAAGGAGTCAAGAATTCAAAAATGATCTTTGGAATGAGCAGGATGCTGGCAAGCCATATTTCTTCTTCCGATTTTCTGCTGCCACAATTATGAAGACATCAATTTAGCCGAAACATTCCCAACAATCTACCTACCCATCCTACAATCCTAGCATTTTTTCTTCTTCTAGGGTGCATTTGGACTAGCAGACCCTTTACATCATTTTTATTTTTTACAAACAAGAAAATAAACCTATTCTATTTCTACCCTTATTACTCCATGAGACCAGATTAAACTGTTGGTCTCACATGTTTCTCTACCTAATCTAATATCTGCTGGGATTAAACTGTCCAGCAGATTTCTTCTCTATATTCTACAACAGAAATTTAAAAACAGTCAAAATAGGATTAGTCAGTCTAGTTTGCTGTGGATAGAAGGCATAAAGACAGTTGCACATGGACAGAACTTTGCATAAAATTGAAAACAAAATCTTGAAGGCTTGAAATGTGAAGTTTGAAGCATCCTTCTTTCCTTTGTGACTCAAGTTTTGAGCTTGTTAGAGTCACTTTCCCTTTTTTTTTATTATCTCAGCTCTGGTTTTGGGCTTGTTAGAGCTGACTCTTTTTCTTCTTTGCTGGTCCAGGTTTTGGGCATGTTTGAACCAGCTATCTTTGCTTTCTTTGGCTCAGGTTTTGATCATATTTGAGCCAATCCCTTGCAATTCTGAGGTTCATGTTTTGAGCATGTCTGAACCTCTCCCTTTCTCTGTTTTTCTTTTCTTTTTTTTTGGAACATTTTCTCTTTTTCTTGAAAACAAACAACTGCAATAGTATGTACAATGAAACAAATAAAATTTGGAAATTAGCGAGAAGTAGTGTTTGAGAATCCTACCATTGACGGGACCTCCAGAAAACGACTCTTATTACCATCTAAAATCTTGTAGAAAAAGGCATTTGGACCCCACGGTGGCACGGATGTTGTGGGGACCTTGCCACAATTGTCAAACTTGTCGTGCTTTACTTTCCAGAAAATGTAGCAAGATGATGGAGCTTGGTGAAATGAAGTACGCCTTCACTAAATGAAAATGAGCCATGCAGAAAGAATTAAGCACAAATCCTTTTTAGACTATATTTTTAGACATATGGAGCATGGTCCAGGGGTTGCAGTATGTTATTATTGGAGTATTGGTCATGTTGGTAAAAATAGATGGACCTCTATTTTTTGACCTATAGGTTGAAGTCTATATTTAGACTGCCTATCCTAAAAATAGGGAAGTCAAATATTATTTACCCTTAATAATATTTGGACTATAAAATTCAGTTTACTCTCTTGGAGCACTTTAGTTCGAGCCTTGGAAGTGGCTCATGCATCTGACAGAGGAATTACGCTATTCCTAAGGGTTTGGTGATCACATGCATGGTTGACTTCAGTTAGGACTTCAGTGGCAGAAGTTTGGTGGAGTTAATGAGACAGCTGGTGGAGTTGTGTTCGGTTTAATTTAGTTGAACTAGTTGAGATTAGTTTAACTAGCTAATCAACTAGTAATGAGTGGAGTGAATTAAATATTATTTAATTCATTAATTAGTAACTCATTATTCAACTCAAGAACACATCAGTTCACTACGGTGCATGGACAGTTCAGTGGAGACCAGTGAAAGAGGTAGATGAAAGGGTGGAGTTAGCTATCAGTGGCGACATCAGTTGTGCATGAGATTTGCACCACACTTGGAGGAATTTCCCATGATGATTGTGCTGTCAAGCCAAGGAGATTCGAACCTTGGATCTCTATATAGACAGGCCTGTATTGTGCAATAGAGGCAAGGCAATTGGCGGTGAGTTTTGAACCAGTAACCTGTTCAAAACTGAGCTAGATTGTGGGTAACTGTATGAGAAAGTACTGAGTACTTGTGAGGAGTATTGTACTGAGTTTGTTACTTGATTTCTCCATTATAATATACACAATAGCTGCGGGGTTTTCAGCTATAAGCTTTCCCCATACATACTGTGTATGATGATTTGATGTGTTATCGCTTGATTTTATTTCTGCATGTTTGATGATCTGAGTGGAAGAGATTATATGTTGCATATAAATTCGAATTGTATGTGATCAGGATAGTCTCGGTGGATAATTAATCATTATTCAGCAAATTTCTACATGGCATCGGAGCGACGGGGAAGTTGATCATCACGGATGATTACAAACTTGTTGGTAATGCAGGTACGCATGCGGAGCCGGTGGCCTGAGGATCCATCTCGCTTTCTTTGAAAGGTGATATATCCCGATAAATGCCTACTTCGATCGATCTTGCCGGTATTTTTCTCACCGATCTGAGCGGTTGAGCTTTGAGGTGGAATTCAAATTTTGCAGCAGTTTTGTTTTCTTGGTGCCAGTGTTGAAAATGTCTTTCAACGGTTTGCGACTCGAATATGCTCTTGAAGGCAGTTCGAATTATGTTGCATGGAAGGATCGCATGGAGGCAGTATTAGAAGATAATGGACTGAAGGAGTTCGTGGATACGGATGTCCAAAGGCCCACTGATCCTGCTGAAGTCGAAGCATGGAAAAAGAAGATGGCGAAATGTCGAAGGATCCTGTTGGAGGGCGTCAAGGATCATATTGTATCCAGCCTGCATGGAAAGGCTTCTCCATTTCTAATGTGGAAAGCTTTGACGGATCTATTCCAGAGTAAGAGTGACCAAAGGAAGCTGGTGCTCAAATATAAGCTCGGGAACATCAAGATGGAGAAGGGCGACAGTATCGCCAAATACCTCACGAAGTTCACTCAGTGCAGAGATGAACTGGGAAGTGTGGGGGTGACTGTCGATGAAGAGGACATGGTCGACCTGGCTCTCCTTGGTCTTCCGAAGGCTTGACACTCATATCAAGATAGTGTCAATGGTTGGGAGAAGCTGCCGGGATGGGAGCGCCTTTGGGCGGATCTCATGCAGGAGGAGATAAGGAGGACTACTCGAGATGGATCTTCATCAAAGGGAGCTGATGAAGAAAACTGCGCTTTGGTGGCCAAAGAAAAGAAGGGGAAGGGTAAGAAAACCTCTCATTCTGGTGCAAAGGGAAAGAAGTAGGATATGGAGAAAGTGAAGTGTTTTCACTGCCATGATCACGAACATTATGCTACCAATTGTCCAAAGAAGAAGAAGAACAAGCAAGCGGGAAGATCTGCAGATGGAGAAGCTTTGGCTTCACAGTTCGAGCTTGAATTTTCATTGATTGCATGCTTGGTTTCAAGTGTGATGGGATCGGTGTGGTTCTTGGACGGTGGTGCGTCATTTCTCCTCGATGGGAGATCAGAATTTGTTCTAGGATACGGAGGACAAAGAATTTGGGTGTGCACATCGAGATGGGCGATGAGCGATGATGCGGTTAGTGCTTATCGGTACACTATCCTTCAGAAATCAGTAAGCCTTTGTATTAGGGATGTTCCACATCATGGGATTGAAGAAGAACCGTGCGCTTTACAGCGATGTTTGGAGGGGACAAGTGATGCTGGGTAACCAAGTGAAGAAGAGCCTTCTGCGGGTAGAGCCTACGGAGACCCGGAAGATAGGGGTTTGAACCAAGAACCTTTATCAGTTGTAGGTAGATGGCTGCACAGCAATGGCATGCAAGGCGAGAGAAGTGGTGAGCCGGGATGATGAGGGCGAACTGTGGCACAGGAGATTGGGCCACCTTCACCATGGAGCTTTGAAGATCCTGCAGCAGATTTCTACTGGGCTTCCTAAGGGCACTCTTGCGCAGTCAGATCAGTGCAAGGGGTGTACCTTGGGAAGTATGTGAAAGCCACCTTTCACGAGAAGGATAGTCGTGCCACGACGATCCTTGAGAGAGTTCACACAGACGTGTGTGGTCCTTTCTCAGTTGCTTCGACAGCAAAGCATAGGTATTATGTGATCTTTGTTGATGATTTCTCTCGAAAGTGCTGGATCTTTTTCATGCAGAAGAAGAGCGATACATTCGCGAAGTTCTGTGAGTTTAAAGCACTGGTCGAGAAGGAGTCGGGGAAGAAGGTGATTGCTCTAAGGAGTGATAACGGTGGTGAATTCATCTCGGCTAAATTCAAGGAGTTCTGCAGCGTAGAAGGGATTCGGAGAGAGCTCATTGCACCCCATAACCCACAGCAGAACGGGGTGGCTGAGCGGAAGAACAGAACGATCGTGGGTGCTGCACGGGCGATGTTGCATGATCAGGGCCTACCCCTTCACTTGTGGGCTGAGGCATGCAATACAGCAGTGTATGTGCAGAACAGTTGTCCTCACAAGGTTCTTGGCATGAGTACACCAGAGGAGGCTTATTCTGGCAAGAGGCCTGATATTTCCCATTTGCGGATTTTTGGTTCTCCTGTCTTCATGCATGTGACGAAGGATGCGAGAAGGAAGCTGGATCCAACTGCTGAGGTTGGAATATTTGTGGGGTACACTGATACACCTCACAACTATCGGGTGTATGTGCCAGACAGTCGCAAGACTGTTGTGCGACGGGATATAAAATTCCAGGAGGAGAAAGCCATGCAGTGTTCGCTTGAGAAGGAGCTACACTTGCATGCAGATGAGGAGCTGTTAGTTCCTAAGGAGGAGCTTCCGGATGTGGATCAGCCACAAGAGGAGGTTCAGGAGGTGGAAGAAACCACCCATGTAGTGCCAACCATCAGAGGGCGCATGCGCACTACAGAAGCTGAGCGACTGGCTCGAGATGCAGAGAAGGTTGTAGGACCACCTACAGCACAGCGCAGACAGAGGCAGTCACCGGATCGGTACATTGGATACATGGCTCTTGTGAGTCAATGTGTTGTGACGGAGCCATCCTCTTTTGAGGAAGCTGTGGAGGAACTCGCATGGGTTGATGCCATGATCGAAGAATATGATTCGATCGTCAGGAACAGTGCATGGGAGATTGTCCCAAGACCAGTGGGGAAATCAGTGGTGGGTTCGTGATGGATCTACAAGGTGAAGCAGGCGGCTGACGGGAGTGTGGAGAAGTACAAGGCGAGATTTGTCGCCCGTGGCTTCTCACAGATCGAGGGGATTGACTATGAGGAGACTTTTGCACCTGTCGCAAGGTACTCTTCCATACGGACGATCCTTGCTCTCTCAGCGCAGATAGGGTGGCACATTCATCAGATGGATGTGAAGACTGCGTTCCTCAACGGAGTCATTGAGGAGGAGGTGTACATAGAGCAGCCTGAAGGTTTCGAGATCTTCAGCAATGAGTCGCATGTGTGCCGACTCAAGAGAGCACTGTACGGGCTGAAGCAAGCACCTCGTGCTTGGTACACTCGCATAGACAGCTACTTCACCGGGCTTGGATTCTCCAAGAGTGAGGCGGATCCTAACCTGTACCAGATTGTGGTGGAGGGGAAGCTGTTGATCATCGTACTGTATGTAGATGATCTGATTTTGACTGGCGATGAGCGGTTGATACTTTCATGCAAGGAGGATCTTGCACGAGAGTTTGAGATGAAGGACTTGGGCATCCTTCATTATTTCCTGGGATTGGAGATTTGGCAGCGCAGCGGAGGACTGTTTGTTTCTCAGGGCAAGTATGCCCGGGAGATTTTGGAGAGGTTCAACATGCAAGGCTGCAAGCCTGTTGACACTCCTCTTCCTGATGGTTGGAGGAAGGAGGATGCTACTTCAGCGGAGGTAGTGGATGCCACTGTCTATCGATAGTTGGTGGGGTCGCTTATGTATCTGGTCAATACACGACCCGATATATGCTATGCAGTTAACCAGCTTTCACAAGCTATGGTTAAGCCTACCAAGCTCTTTTGGAAGGCAGACAAGCATGTATTGCGCTATATTAGAGGCACATCGGGATATGGTTCATGGTACAGACAGGAGGATCAGTTGAGGTAGCATGGATTCACAGATTGGTATCATCATATCAGAGATTGTTCGGCGAGAAATGTGATGCTGTGTTCTGCCAGAGGATCAGAGTGCGAGCATCTTGGCGAAGGCGCTCACGGGAACAAGTTGAATTCCACGAGAGCGAGATGAGGATTGCAGATAATCCATATCTTGCTGAGAGGGAGTGTTGAAAATGCGGCAAGATGATGGAGCTTAGTGAAATGAAGTCGCCTTCACTAAGTGGGCCCGCAGGCTATTTTTGGCGCAAAGTCTATTTTTAGACTATGTCTATTTTTAGACATATGGAGCATGGTCCAGGGGTTGCAGTATGTTATTCTTGGAGTATTGGTTATGTTGGTAAAAATAGATGGACCTCTATTTTTAGACATTTAGGTCGAAGTCTATTTTTAGACTGCCTATCCTAAAAATAGAAAAGTCAAATATTATTTACCCTTAATAATATTTGGACTCTAAACTTCAGTTTACTCTCTTGGAGCACTTCAGTTCGAGCTACAGAAGTGGATCATGCATCTGAAAGAGGAATTACACTATTCCTAAGGGTTTGGTGAGCTCATGCATGGTTGACTTCAGTTAGGACTTCAGTGGCAGAAGTTTGGTGGAGTTAATGAGACAGCTAGTGGAGTTGTGTTCGGTTTAACTTAGTTGAACTAGTTGAGATTAGTTTAACTAGCTAATCAACTAGTAATGAGTGGAGTGAATTAATTATTATTTAATTCATTAATTAGTAACTCATTATTCAACTCAAGAACACATCAGTTCACTACAGTGCATGGACAGTTCAGTGGAGACCAGTGAAAGAGGTAGATGAAAGGGTGGAGTTAGCTATCAGTGGCGACATCAGTTGTGCATGAGATTTGCACCACACTTGGAGGAATTTCCCATGATGATTACGCTGTCAAGCCAAGGAGATTCGAACCTTGGATCTCTATTTAGACAGGCCATGATTGCGCAATAGAGGCAAGGCAATTAGTGGTGAGTTTTGAACCAGTGACTTGTTCAAAACCAAGCTAGTTTGTGTGTAACTTCATGAGAAAGTACTGAGTACTTGTGAGGAGTATTGTACTGATTTTGTTACATGTTTTCTCCATTATAATATACACAATAGCTGCGGGGTTTTCAGCTCTAAGCTTTCCCCATACATACTGTGTTAATGTGTATGATGATTTGATGTGTTATCGCTTGATTTTATTTCCGCATGTTTGATGATCTGAGTGGAAGAGATTATGTGTTGCATATAAATTTGAATTGTATGTGATCAGGATAGTCTTGGTGAATAATTAATCATTATTCAACAAATTTATACATGGTATCGGAGCTATTGAAGCAGAGATTGATCATCACAGTGATTACAAACTTATTTCGGTAGACAGAGTCTGCATGCGGGCCAGGTAGCCTCTAGATCCATCCTTTCTTTGAAAGGTGATATATCCAGTAAACGCCCCTTGCAGTCGATCTCTGTGCTAGAAATAATTTGTTCTCACAGATCTAGAGCGGTTGAGCTTTGAGGTGGAATTCAAATTTTGCAGCAGTTTTGTTTTCTTGGTGCCAGTGTTGAAAATGTCTTTCAACGGTTTGCGACTCGAATATGCTCTTGAAGGCAGTTCGAATTATGTTGCATGGAAGGATCGCATGGAGGAAGTATTAGAAGATAATGGTATGAAGGAGTTCGTAGATACGGATGTCCAAAAGCCCACAGATCCTGTTGAAGTCGAAGTATGGCAAAAGAAGATGGAAAAATGTCGAAGGATCCTGTTGGAGGGCGTCAAGGATCATATTGTATCCAGCTTGCATGGAAAGGCTTCTCCATTTCTAATGTGGAAAGCTTTGACGGATCTATTCCAGAGTAAGAGTGACCAAAGGAAGCTGGCGCTCAAAGATAAGCTCAGGAACATCAAGATGGAGAAAGGCGACAGTATCGCCAAATACCTCACGAAGTTCACTCAATGAAGAGATGAGCTGGGAAGTGTGGGGGTGACTGTCGAAGACGAGGACATGGTCGACCTGGCTCTCCTTGGTCTTCCGAAGGCTTGGCACTCATATCAAGATAGTGTCAATGGTCGGGAGAAGCTGCCGGGATGGGAGCGCCTTTTGGCGGATCTCATGCAGGAGGAGATAAGGAGGACTACTCGAGATGGATCTTCATCAAAGGGAGCTGATGAAGAAAACTGCGCTTTGGTTTCCAAAGCAAAGAAGGGGAAGGGTAAGAAAACCTCTCATTCTGGTGCTAAGGGCAAGAAGCAGGATATGGCGAAAGTGAAGTGTTTTCACTGCCATGATCACGGACATTATGCTACCAATTGTCCAAGGAAGAAGAAGAACAAGCAAGCGGGAAGATCTGCAGATGGAGAAGCTTTGGCTTCACAGTTCGAGCTTGACTTTTCACTGATTGCATGCTTGGTTTCAAGTGTGATGGGATCGGTGTGGTTCTTGGACAGCGGTACGTCATTTCATATGACGGGAGATCGGGAGTTGTTCTCAGATCTGGAGGACAAGGATTTGGGTATGCACATCAAGATGGGCGATGACGGTAGATACAGTGCGACTGGTATCGGTACCGTATCCTTTCAGAGGGAGTCTGGTAAACCCTTTGTCTTAAAGGATGTCATGCATGTACCTGGATTGAAGAAGAACCTGATTTCAGTAGCGATGTTGGAAGATAAAGGGTATGATGTGGTCTTCAGCGAAGGAAAAGCCTTCCTGCGCAGTAAGACTACTGGAGAGACCCGGAAGATAGGGGTTCGAACTCAGAACCTTTATCAGTTGCAGGTACATGACTGCGCAGCTATGGCATGCAAGGCGGGAGAAGTGGTGAGCCGGGATGATGAGGGCGAACTGTGGCATAGGAGATTGAGCCACCTTCACCATGGAGCTTTGAAGATTCTGCAGCAGATTTCTACTGGGCTTCCTAAGGGCACTCTTGCGCAGTCAGATCAGTGCAAGGGGTGTACTTTAGGGAAGTATGTGAAAGCCACCTTTCACGAGAAGGATAGTCGCGCCACGACGATCCTTGAAAGAGTTCACACAGACGTGTGTGGTCCTTTCTCAGTTGCTTCGACAGCAAAGCACAGGTATTATGTGATCTTTGTTGATGATTTCTCTCGAAAGTGCTGGATCTTCTTCATGAAGAAGAAGAGCGATACATTCGCGAAGTTCTGTGAGTTTAAAGCACTGGTCGAGAAGGAGTCGGGGAAGAAGGTGATTGCTCTGAGTGATAACGGTGGTGAATTCATCTCGGCTGAATTCAAGGAGTTCTGCAGCGCAGAAGGGATTCGGAGAGAGCTCATCGCACCCCATAACCCACAGCAGAACGGGGTGGCTAAGCGGAAGAACAGAACGATCGTGGGTGCTGCACGGGTGATGTTGCATGATCAGGGCCTACCCCTTCACTTGTGGGCTGAGGCATGCAATACAGCAGTGTATGTGCAGAACCGTTGTCCTCACAAGGTTCTTGGCATGAGTACACCGGAGGAGGCTTATTCTGGCAAGAGGCCTGATATTTCCCATTTGCGGATCTTTGGTTCTCCTATCTACATGCATGTGACAAAGGATGCAAGAAGGAAGCTGGATCCAACCGCTGAGGTTGGAATATTTGTGGGGTACACTGATACACCTCACAACTATTGGGTGTATTTGTCAGATAGTCGCAAGACTGTTGTGCGACGGGATATAAAATTTCAGGAGGAGAAAGCCATGCAGTGTTCGCTTGAGAGGGAGCTACACTTGCATGCAGATGAGGAGCTGTTAGTTCCTAAGGAGGAGCTTCCGGATGTGGATCAGCCACAAGAGGAGGTTCAGGAGGTGTAAGAAACCACCCAGGCAGCGCCAACCATCAGAGGGCGCATGCGCACTACAGAAGCTGAGCGACTGGCTCGGGATGCAGAGAAGGTTGTAGGACCACCTACAGCACAGCGCAGACAGAGACAGTCACCGGATCGGTACACTGGATACATGGCTCTTATGAGTCAATGTGTTGTGGCAGAGCCATCCTCTTTTGAGGAAGCTGTGGAGGAACCCGCATGGGTTGATGCCATGATCGAAGAATATGATTCGATCATCAGGAACAGTGCATGGGAGATTGTCCCAAGACCGGTTGGGAAATCAGTTGTAGGTTCGCGATGGATCTACAAGTTGAAGCAGGCGGCTGACGGGAGTGTGGAGAAGTACAAGGCGAGATTTGTCGCCCGTGGCTTCTCACAGATCGAGGGGATTGACTATGAAGAGACTTTTGCACCTGTC